>JAHWFP010066207.1:47878-88950 GCA_023313725.1 Lithobius niger
GGGGGGGGGGGGGGGGGGGGTAATTAATTTTTGAACCTCGAAAATGACACTTTCAGCAATCAAAACTTCTAAAAACACCTCAACTTCTGGGGGAACCCCCATGATGTGAGTGTTTACCCGCGGTTTTGAAGTTGTCAGTAACATTGCTGTAATTTTTTTCATACACTTTCTAGAAAACCTTGCATTCTGGTTCCTTGGCTCAGGAAGATCACATTTTTTACCTTGAATGGGGAGGTTAAAATTTTGTCAGGATTTTGAGGAGGGGGGGGGGGGGAGATCGTAAATACGATGGTCACATTTTCATTTTGTCCGTCCCCTCCTCCCGGCCGTAAATAATGACCGGGTCTCATACGCTCAAATAATTTCACGTACACCACCCCCCCTATTTTTCTCCGATTTTCAATCTGTTTTCGTAGTGTCATGTTTGACGCTCGTGTACAACTTTGTAATTCACCTTTGTGCTGTATCTTGTGTCATTTGTAAAATAGAATGCTGATGACCTTGAATGCCGTTTTCAAGGTCATTGAAAATATCTTCATTGGCTTCCCATATCTGACTTGCATTACAAAAGTCTTTAGAAGTAACGTAGGATCATTATATTGGCAGTTATTTGCGTGTGACCAGACTTTTAGACCACCCTGTATTTGTTATATAATCATCTTACCTCCGATGCACTTATTGTCACTATGTGTACTTTTGTACAATATGCCAACAGTTATTCAATTAAAAAGAAATCTGGTAACATTCATACAACCAATAGCTCGATGTTAAATTTACGATTATTTGGTCTGGATTAATGCTCAAGGCGCTCAGCTCGACAAAATTTATTTCTTTATAAACTTGATTTGGTTGAAAGTGGTATACCACCATAAAAACCTACGTATTAAGTCAATTTCAGTTGTCTGCAAGTATAGTTATTTCAAGCTACCCGTATCAAAAAAATTAAAAAGACAATTGTACAGTTTTTCTCTTTCAGTGTAACCAATTCAAATATATTCCATTAACCAGGAAAACAAGTAAAATTCAGTGTTGAATTCAAGCCAAATATCACTGAAAATAATGGAAAAGTCTGTATCCTGTCATTTCGGCACAGGAACAAATAAAAATTACAATAATTGATACTAAATCAACAGAACCAATAATAAAATTGCTGTACCGTGGTCGAGGGGAAACAATCACTGCAACAAATCTTTTATGATCGTGACAAAATCAGTGTGTTAGCGGCAATCACAATATCAAATCAATACAAAGTATCTTAAATTCGATAAACGAATAACAATCTGCAGAATCGAGCAATAAACCAAGTCGTCGGATTCACATGAGTTTTCGCAATAATTGTATCAGGGCGCACTACTGAAAAGAACCACGCGAACATAAAACAATCCCTGCCTTTCACTTTCTCTAGGTTAATATTCAAGCAACAGCCATGAATGCAAGGAACCAAATCCAGGACATTAAGAAGGTGTCTTCCTTTTCCGCACTCCTGTAATGTGTGTTCAATGTAGACGCCAAACTTGAAGTAGTTAAACCTTATTTAATGCGGAATAATCATGACAAGATTTGGGTTACATTATTACGTTCTTTCTCAACACAAGAATCAACGGGAATTGAACACTGGGCTCTGAAGCCCTTGACTTTTATATGCTCCGGTCGGATCCAGAGCTCCACCGGACAACGAATCAGCTCATAATGGAGTTGGTTAACCAATCCAGTTCATGGTTACAAAGTGTTCACCAATCGTTGCCAACAATACTTGGCCACGTTCTCCTGCACGTCTGCTCAGGGTTTTGGCGCAAAACCTGAAAGTCCTTACCGTTGCACAAGTGATTTTGGCGCCAACAAAAGTCAACCACAACACAGCAGCACACAGATAGGTACGAGGGTGAGCCAATGTCCGTTACACTCCGCTGGTTTACTACGCTAGCACAATTAAGCCGAGTTAATTAGCACTCCGCGACAATTCATATGCTAATCAATATTACAGATTAATCAATCAAAATCCCTGGACATCTGACGCTTGACAAAGCTACACGAGTGCTAATATATTTCAACAATCAGAGAATTCAGTATTCAGATGATAACCCTACAGATACGTATCAACAACTGGAAAAACCACAACAACTGGGATCCAAACCTTCCTTAAATCCTCAATGCCTTGCCAGTGAGTAGTTACTGGTTAGTCGTGGGATTCATGCCAGCTTACACTTGATCTGTAGAGGACGATGCTATCCAAATGGTCTGTACTTGCATGCTTCGCTCAGGGTCCCCAGGGACCCTTCACAAAGCTTGCACTGCGTCTTGACCGAGAAGTGGCTCAATACCAAATTGGATGGTTTTTGCGATAAGAGGATTAAACTCTTATGCCAAAAGAATACAATATTGTTGGAATGGATAACAAACATTCATACGATCATACAGTGTTTCCATTACTCCTAATAATCATTAAAATAAAGAACATGTACATAAATTGCATATCAAGGGTCAGATAACTGGTCAACCTCTCGCTCCACCATTCACCAGGTTCGTCTGCGACTATCTGCCCTACGCCTGCTCGTAGCTTCACATCAGTCAGCTCAATGGGACGTCTGGCATAGTAACGGTTGGCCGTTGAAAATCTGCCAAGCGCCGTTCCTGAGGGGTTTTATACTCTGCTTAAACCCTTTGTTAGCATTCATATGTAAGAACTTTCCACATTCCCACTGATATACTATTCGGGCACGGGTTGCCAAAATGAAGCTGCTTTATTCTGTATATAGGGTGCGTCAGAAGTCAGTCTTACCAGGAACCGAAGACGTGACAACCGGTGGAGGATGACTTCAATGGCCGAAATGGGACCATTTCGGGAAGGTGAAAGAGATGACCCAGGGCTTCAATCAAATTATGTAAGGAAGGGAACCCCATGGAGAGAGGCGAGTGCAGAGTCTGCAGTGGTTGAGAAGAGCAACCGTCTTTCGGTGAAAGCCAGAGGAAGAAGCAGTCGTACCAGTTACCTGATGTCTTGGAGGGGAGGGCGATGGGTTGACAACAATGGCGTCTGCAGCAGGAGGTCCATCCGGCAGAACGAATGTCTTTACGATTTTCCTTCAGTCGGTTAGACATGCCAGGAAAGTTGGGGGTCTTTCAGCGAAAATTAACTTCAGGTGAGGAGTTTCTTTCGACGAAAGCTAGACAGAGCTTCTTATGGCGAAGTGGTCTTGTGCAGGAGATGGTGAGCTGCCTCGACCGAAAGTTTTTATAGGAGGGCTTGCGCGCGACATCAACCAGCCCAAGAAAAGAAGAGCCCCCTAAGGAAACGACGAGATCGAACGATGGCACAGCATTGGTGAATGGTAACCGGCAAACTGAGCATTGATCAAAGATGAGGTGGGCAGGACTGTCGAACCGACAATGGTCAAGTCTTCACCGGAAGACCAGGAAAAAACGGGCCGGAGAGTAGGTGCAGCATGGTGAGAAGTGTCATTCTACGGACCGAGTAAAGAAGGGACACAGTTCCAGCGGGAGAGCTTTTGGCGAAAGCAACACGAGGAACGTCAATGAGTAGTGGAACAGGGAACGACAGGTAGCCGAGAGGGCTCAACGGTGACCGAGTGCATTGAAGAGAAATCTTTCGGCAAAAGGTGGAGACAGCCACGAAGATGCAGTTGGGTGGCATGAAGGCACAGAGCCGAACGGGTGAAGGAGCAACGGTGTGAAGAGGCGAGCTTTCGGTCGAAAGCGGAATCAAGAACATAAGAAGTGGCGCCAACTTGACAAGAAGAGGACTGGAGGAAAAATGATGGTTGGCTAACACCGCTACACCATTTTAGGAGGGTCTATGCCTGCACATGCTCAGATGGGTTGCGATAATGGGCATATCTGAACTGCAGGAAAAAAGCATTCAAGGAAAGGAATGCAAATTTACAGGTTGTGATATTTCCGAAACGGCTAATAGATATATTTTCAGTTTGTTTTTAACCTAACCAACACTTTATAAGTTAAGCGGAAAAAAAAGTACTTGCCCTATGTATTCCTGAGGATTCTTAATCCTATGGTTCATTTCGCTGGGATCGGTTATTAAATATTTAAAGTTATTAATGTCCGGATCCAATCTGAAAACCTTTTCGTGGTCTTAAGCAGATAATGCCAGGAAGCATCTCGGCAACGCGACTGTAAGTTGACTTAAGTTATCCCAGTGGCGTGCAATGAAATGTTCGGTTGTGGTGGTGGGTTTTAAAAATTCTGGCAAGATGCTCATGCTCTTGCGGATTGTGGCATGCAAAAGATCGTAGCTCAACTGGTATGCTAACCAGTTTCTTTCCTTAGCCTTCTCTGCAGATAGTGGAGACAGGAGAGCTTGCAACTGCTTGATTAACGGACACATAACCACAAAGAAAACGCTTAGATTAAAACTGACATGTAGCAAATAATATTTCGCTGAAGTCCTATTAAATTAAATGTGCGAAAAAAAAGCAAAATATTTGTGTAATGTGGTTTTTATATAAAGTTTTATTTTTTCGTTTTTTTTTAACAATTGACAAAATCTGCATTGCGACAGTTTTGCTATAAATATTTCTTTTTTTACATTAAATTTAAAATCAAGCTTTTAAACCATGATATTGTAATGCATCATTTGTACTACGTCAGTAGTAGGGTTTGAAGTATTTTACACATGATTACATAACTTAGTCACTCCCATACAGTACTTTTTTTAATAGTAAAGCCCAAATTTAGTACTTTAATAGTAAAGCCCAAATTTAGTGGTTCTGCTTCTTGATGAAGTTTATGAGACCATTTGTTGAGGCGTCATGGCTGTGAACTTGGTCTTTTCCTTTGAGTTCTGGCAGAATTACATTCGCCAACTGTTTACCCAACTCCACCCTGAAGCAAAAAATACATCAATGAACAAAATGTTTCGCAGGGATGGGAAAGTGTTACGTTGGTATCTAGATACAAGGAGGTTGGGAAGCCTGCCAAGTTAGAAAGAAAAAAAAGTCCTCAATATCACAGCTGGCACATCGCATAGCCCACCATCCTTTTACTCGGAAAGTATCCTAATTTGTACAGGTGAATGCACATGAGATGACATTATTGAATGTGGACCAAGCTGCCCACCCCTATGTAATAAATCTTATCGATCAGCACCACAGCAAGGAGAAAAAATACTGCTTGGGACAGACCCAGTTTTTATCCTGCTCCACTCGAACACTGCACATAGTGTCCACCTCCGTGCACTCGAGTCCCTCGCAATCAAAAGATTCTCTCGTCGCCCGAGTGCCACTAATGAACCTAACTGGCCCTACATTCGATTTGTAGATGGCTTTGTGCACCCAGACCTGATGAACAAACTTGACAAGTGCTGAGACCTGCACAGCGTGCAAACACCTTCAGACGAAGCGTACAGATCAGTCATTAAGCTGCAATTCGGTGTGAATTTCGTATTTCAACTCCTGCTTGGCATGTAGTGACCATTTTCAGTTTTTTAACTTCTTCGATAATGACTGAAAAACTAAGCATTTTGTCAGTCTTGTAAATTGTGCAGCAATACTTTTAATGTATGCCGACTAAACAATATCTTACAACAAGCTTGCAAATTTCAAAAAAATAAATGGTGGCAATTTAAGACTTAAGGCTTTCATAAGGTAGTGAGAGCTGGTACACTACTTAGTTAATCCTACAGGATTGAAAGCCTGTTTAAAAGCAACAAATTAACGAACTATTTAGCCACTGGCTGTGGAACTAGCACACTGGATAGTGCTCGGAAAACTATTAAGAGAGGTAGATTTACACGCAAGTAAAATGACTAGGGATTGTGGACAGTCAACTTACCCCCACTGATCAAATGAATTGATGTCCCAAATTGTGCCTTGGACAAAAATCTTGTGCTCATACATAGCTGGAAAAAAAAAAACTTGGTTTACTAAGAATAGAGATAAAAGAAAACAAAGTAGGGTTTAGACACTTTCTAGTTTGCCAAATATTTCCAGTATTTCTGGGTGTATCCCACACCAATTCCCAGGTGTTTAAATTTAGTTCAACAATTACTTAAAAGTGATTTTAAGAAGATAAAAGTTCTACAGCCTTTAACAAAATTGACTTTTGAGGGTTTGTTAACTTTCTGCCTGGAACATTTACCGGACAACAGTTAAATGTATGCATGATGCAAGTCTACCCAATGATGAAGGGGAATTTTCTGTGATTTGTTATTACTTTACATGCAAATCTATCGTACCCGCGTTATCTAGGATAACCGACAAACACGGTAGTCAACCATTTCAATTTTTGGGCTCTTGTCACGGTACCACACTGGGGGAGTACACAGCATCCCCCCTCCAACCGCTAGGTGGACAAGTCGGGTCGCATCGTACGTACTTTTGATGGCATTGCTGTGTCAAAACTAATTCACAAAATGGGGGAACTTTTTTTCTCATGAGGCAGTTTTACATTCTGGATAACGGACACTTTGGTAGCTTTGGCATGCGTGGCTTATTAGCTTCAGTTTTCTAATTTGAAATTCTGGTTTTCCTTGAAATTTGCACAAGAAAAATTATGGCTATGGTAAAGAGGTTTTCCTGTATTAGGTTATTACACAATAATTTTGTAAGTTTTGAATTAAATACTTTACTTAGAAAAGATAATTAATAATGCTCAGGACACTGAATAACTTATTAAAGCTGCTATAACTAGAAGCAGATTGACTAAACCGACACTAATTTGTTCAGAACCCACTCTTGTAACAAACCACTTACCGATGAGTGCTCCTAGTGTAAATGGGGTAACTTTATTGAAAACAATTGAGTTTGTTGGTTTGTTGCCTTCAAACACCTGAAAAGGATCAAAATGATGCATTAAATTTTTTTTATTCTTCGATCACAACATTTGTAAATTAGAACCGTTACGTGCCGATGGCTGATATTTTAGGTCCTAATCTCTGACTTAGTATGTGTTTGTTGGATATGTTACTTATTACTTTTGCTGGGTGTTGCATAAATGGTGCTTATTTTGCGTTAACTAGATTAAATTATGGGATCCCCTTATAAGGTGATACAGGTAGACATTTGTTTTCAAAGTCCTGGCCCAAGTCCTCTCCGAATGTAGGATTCACTGGCTTTATGTAGCTAGTTATGCAAATACAAATTAGTGCTAGTCACGCTTTCTGTGAAAAAACTGCTATACCACTATTTTTTAATTTAATTTTTTTAAGCATAAACAGTTCAGCCACCAGTAGCATATCCAATCCAGTAATGCAATGCAGCGACTGTTAGGGCCGGAGAAAGAACACCCTTACAATTTTATAACTGGTCTCGGCAGGTTTACACACAAATCCAAATACAGCAGGAAAAATACAACTTGCCTTGTGAGGAAGGAGTCTTTCCAGCTCTTCTCCGCTCTTACCAGCCTTGATCAACTCAGCTTCAGCTTCCTCTTTTGTCTTCCCAGTCATTAATGCTTCCGTTTGTGCGAGGAAATTAGCCAAAAGAATCTACAAAATTAAGGAAATTACGGCACAGAAACGGCAACTAGTGTACATCTTTTTAATTCTTGAA
This sequence comes from Lithobius niger, assembly GCA_023313725.1. Taxonomy (NCBI): domain Eukaryota; kingdom Metazoa; phylum Arthropoda; class Chilopoda; order Lithobiomorpha; family Lithobiidae; genus Lithobius; species Lithobius niger. Next base: position 55,402 of record JAHWFP010066207.1, read on the forward strand.
TGCACACTGGTACCCAACAATAACGTTTTTAAGTTAAAATGATTACCTGATGATGTAAACCATTTCGTATAGGGTTGTGGGATTCTATGGGTGCCAGGAAGTCACAAGGAATATTTCTTGTGCCTAAAAATAAACAGACAAACAATTAAGCTGTCATCTTGTTAAAACAAGCGAATAAAAACAGCCTTCATATCTTAACCAAAACTGGTCAGGCTTTTATTTTAAATCGTCCCAAAACAAATATTACGGTAGTTAAAGAGCAAGCTATCGAACCTAATCTTCTAGATTGTATAGTAATAATATTTGTTGCGTTAGCAATGTGTCTGGCAAGGACTGGGGAGTCACTAACAGCCAGCCACAATTACATGTAAATACAGTGTACATAAAACAGCCAAGAATTGATGATGGTAAGAGGTTAGGGGGACACGAATGCCTTGCTACCAAGGTTAGACCTGCCAGGGACTCAAAGGCTCCCGATGGCATCGCCAAACATGCAGGACGTGGGAAGGGCGTGAAAAGTGTTAAAAGGCCCAAATGATGCTGTACAATTAAAAAAATAAAGTGCTAAAAAATTGTATGCTACGGTGAATACTAAAAACTAAAGCACCCAGATAGTGGGATTTGTCATCACTTCAAAAAAACAAATATATAAATCGAAAGGCCAACCTAATAGAATAGGGCGGCTGGACTACCACACGCGGCCTACATGCCATTAAAAATTTGTTTAAATGGTCTATTTTAAGAAGACGAAACGGCTTGGAACCACCAACAGTTTTCAAAGTGAAGAGGGGGGGGGGGGGGGTTTTGCTGGTGAAAAAAAACCCATTAGGTGTCCCGTTTTAGAAATACATGAAGCGGTTCCTCATCAAGCAACCTACGAAAGGTCGAAACCGACAGTGCAGATACAGTCTTTCCACTGAGTGCGTTCCAAATAGGAACCACACGAACCGAGAAGAAATGCCGGCGACAGTCAAGGTTTGATTCAGGTATGGCCAATTTCCACTCGTGACCGCGCGTACAAATAAGGCGTTTTGCAGGATTGAAAAACGGAAGGTCAATGCCGATTAAATTATGAAGTATCTTGTACGCAAGTACGAAGTCGGCTTTCAAACGTCGCAGTTCAAGCAACTCCAGACCCAATCTTACAAGTAAGGCTGTACCGAACCGAAGGAACCGAACCGAACATGGCCGAACAGAGGGTGTTCGGTTCGGTTCGGTGTTCGGTCTTTCAAACGCAAAATACCAAACCGAACATATTTTCACTTCTAATCTACGGAATTTGATGTTTGAATACACCATTTTGAAGGTTTTTTCGGCAGCTTTCTGTTGGTCCGAACCACAAGTTCCTAGCTGTAACGGTTCAGAAGTAAGAAGGGAAAATTTAAAAGTAGTGGAGATTTTTTAATGTTTAAACAGAGTTTCAACATCCATGGACTTACAAGTCCATGTGAAAATACCTACATTTGTTCAGAAACTTGTGCTTTGATGAATCTTTGTGAACTGAGTACTTTTACATTTAGTTTAAGATAGATTGGTTTGGTACATTTTTGTTCGGTTCGGAAGTGTTCGGTGTTCGGCTTATTTAAGGTTTGTTCGGTTTGGTTCGGTTCGGCTGAAAAATTCTCGTTCGGTACAGCCTTACTTACAAGTCTTTCACGATATAACAATTTCCCGGAATCCAGGGAGATATTTTGTATAACTGCGCTGGACTTTCTCCAAGAGGTCAATATCTTTGGCCAGGTAGGGGGACCATACAGGTGTAGCCTATTCCAAGATAGGACGCACAAACACCTTGAACGTCCAAATCCTGGTGGCAACACACCCAGATAAAAAACACCTATTTACAATCATGGAGCGGCGGAATGCTGCAGTGGCAACTTTCTGGCAGTGTAAGGACGGTTTTAAATTCGCAGTGAACTAAACTCCTAGGTCCCTAACCTCTTCAGTTTGGGGTAAGGTCTCCTGATCAAGGAAGTACTGGGGGCACTTATTTGCAGTTCCCACATGAAATGAGGAACATTTTTGGTTAGAGCTTGGGAGCTGCCACCTTCGGGAACACGCAACAACATCGTGAATCTGGGCATCCAATTCGGGTGACGGCACAGAAGATACATTTTCGGCTCCGATCTTCAGGTCGTCTGCGAACTTCCATCAGAAGGTACAAGCATCTCCTATCCTAAGATCATTTATGTAGATCACAAAAAGGATGGTTCCGAGAACTGAACCCTGCAGTACACAGGGGACAGGTTTCCATTGTGAACACATATCCTCAACCATCACCCTCTGTGTGAGCTCCGCAAGGAAAGCTGCAAGCCAGTTTTTTAGGTTACCTTCAATACCACAGCTACTACTTAAGAAGTTTTCTATGAACAACCGACTCAAAAGCCTTTTTAAAATCTAAATAAATGACATCCCGGGGGGCCCCAATATCCAATGCGAAGGTCCATCTATCCAAAACCGCCAGCAGCTGGTGGGTCACGGATCTATTCGGATGGAACCAAAATTGATAGTCACTAATTATTGGTTGTTCAGTAAAGAAATTTAAAATTTTGTCCCGTATAATCGATTCCATGAGCTTACATGCCACACATGTGAGGGCAATTGGTCGTTAGTTGCATGGATCAGAGGGAGACCCTTTTTTTTTTTTTTAGAATCGGTATTACGTTTTTGCTGCTCCACATGCTGGGGAGCTTTTTTTGAGCAAAGGAAAAAGAGAAGATTAGATAGGGGGTATGATATTACATTCCCAGTTTTAATAGGTGAGCCGAAAACCCGCCAGGTCCGCAAGAATTGCTAGGTTTCAATTATTTTACTCCATTCGACACCAGATGTTCTGTAAAAATCACCTGGGTGCATGATGGTTGGGAGTCCACAAGCTGTTTATCTGGCAGACCAGGATTTCCATCATAGAGTTTGGTGTTCGACGCAAAGACATCACAGAAGATTTACACCTTCTCTACTTTATCTTCGACGAAATGTTTACCCATTTTGAGAGGCAAGAGGGTTCTGGAGCAGGAATTTCGGCGTGGTACAGTTTAAAAAGAGCAGAATGGCTGCCTTCGCGAATAGCTGCCTCCTTCCTCTCCCGATGCCATGACTCTACAATCTGAGAATACAGCTTTGAGTTATTGTATGCAAGCAACGATGTAGGACAAGGGTTTGCCTTGTGACTTTTCCAGAGTTTCAGCTTTTTACTACGTTGCTTTAAAATATGGTGTTGAATGAAGTTTTTTCTGTTTTTAAGGGGTCTTGGCTTATCTCGACACAGCTCGAGGTTCAACATAAAATTTACAGTACAATGGTCGCTATTTCCAAATTGTGTCCCCACACTCGGGCCATACACCAGTCTGTCATCACAAGTAAACACCAGATCAAGGATACTTTCCTCCCTGGTGGGTTTGTTAACTAGCTGTTGCAAGCCAAGTGGTGCAATTAAATCCAGAAAGTAGGCGTGGTGACTGTCACCGGCCGTCGGTCTCTCCCAGTCAACCATTGACAAGTTAAAGTCACCCAGTAAGATTGTGGAGTACTCCGGTAAAATCGAATTTTGGATAAAAGTACAAAGGTTAATAATTTCACCATCAATATAACTATTGGGTAAATAGTAGTGCTATAACAGTTATCCGTTTAAACGAAAATTTACGTGTATACGTTTTTCTATATTGCTAAACGATTAACCGAATCTGATTATTTACCTCACAACAGCACTAAGTTTTAATTCAATAAATGTTATTTTGTGACTTTATTGGTAGTTAACGTTAAAACTACAAGAATATTAGCTGCTTTCGCTGCATCCAACTTGTTCAGCAGCTGTACAACCTGAACTTCCGCTTTTGGTGGCGAAATCGAAACCAGCTTCGGTTAGGCTTAAGTCGCGACTTGTTTTAACCGCGCTCACCGGAAACGTAGCGGGACACTGCAGAATGGATGAAATATTATTACCACGTAAGCCAATTAAACAATTAAAACTTTTTTTAAACAATTGTCTACAAATTGTTCAAAACAACTAACCACTGGATGGTTAACAAAGCTAAATCCAAAGCGTGCCGACTGATCCAAGATCGTAAAACAATCGCAAATGTGTGAGGATTTCCCACGATTCCTGCTTATTTTATTTTTTTTTTATAATTTAGGCTAGTTTAACATTTGTTTTGTTTCAGAATAAATAAGATTTGTTTACATAACGTGTGATTCGTGTTGCTTAATTTTGTATTAATTAAATTAGTAAAACGTAGTTATTGAATTTTATGTTGACTTTTTTTTGTATTAGTTTGCGTTGTCGTTAGATTTTTCACGGTTTTCGGTTAACCGAACATTTAATTAGGTCGTTTAAACGTTTAGCAAATTACACGGAAACTGCTAGCACTAGTAAATAGCACACGAAAGAAATTTATTTTACAGGATGGTAAACAAACAGCCAAACATTCCTCGGATACCCCCACCCCCATCACAACCAGAGGGAGATTTGAACAAAAAAGAACCAGCAATCCCCCACCCCTGCTTCCACGGTCCCTTCGAATTACCGAGTAAGCAAGAGAATCACATAGCATGGCATCAGTAACTCCACAGCCCAACCAACACTACCACAAAAATTATGTCAATTATCCCCATGTAAAATATCCAAAAAAAAGCCAAAATTTCTCACTACACTACGTGCGTCTATTAGAATGCAGGAAAAATTTTTGACAGTGTGTTCGAGGCTAATGGCACTGGGACTTCCCCAATTAAACTTGGTGGTTTTCCGATGGAGTGAGAACTTTGACAAGGTTTGATTGAAGCACCGATTTTCCTTTGGCTGTCAGGTGTATTTCATTCCGTGTAAGTAAGGTATGATCCCTACAAATGTCCTCGTCCATTGAAATAAAAGAAGTTTCCGCGAACACACAACTGACGAAGTAGTGTATTTGTATGGATTGGTGAGGTTTGTAACTTGATCCTGAAAGTCAGGTTTGTGTGTCTGCCGCTCCTCCAGTCTCTTCGGAAATGCATCCTCGAATGCCTCCGCTCTGTCTCCAGTTTCGAGAAACGCATCTCTACATGTTCCTCAAGCATACGTTGCTGCTTCAGGAAGAAATCAGATGACCACTGATTAAAAACATCAACAAAATCCTTAAAACGGGTTTCAAGTGCACGAGAGATCTGTTCTGGGATAGAGGTAAGTTTAGCACAGATTTCTCCCAGATCAATGTCTTTTTCTGGGGTGAAGTCTTCCAGCCAGCCAAAAAGCTTTGTTGAAAGATTAAGAATTGCAGGCAGATTTATATGTTCCTCGTCCCGTTTATTGGCTGTGAATGACAGGTTTGATCTCTGGCCCAGTGGTGTACTCTGGGATGGCTCAGACGGCACAAAAGGTGTTTGTATGGTGTCAAAGTACTGGGTTCGACGTCTTTCGTCGTGCCTCCGGTGCTCAAAATCAGATGTGGAACGTGGTTTTGTTGGCGACCTACACATACTGCCTCTGACCCAAAATTTCTCCATTTCAAACGAAGCGATGTTAGAAAAAAACCAAAAGAAACAACCTCCCACACTCCAATTACAATTGTCCGGAGAAGACTTTTCACACTCCCCATGTTTAAACGGTTTCTTTCCACAGTGTACTGATTTTCGATTGACCGCAGAAGTCTATCCACATTCACTACACTCAAAAGGTTTTTCTTTTTTCCACTGTGACATGCGATGTTAACGTTTTCTGCAAAAAGATTTTCCACATCCACCACATTCAAACGGTTTCTTTCCACTGTGAACAAGTCGGTGCCGTGCCAAATTACAATTAACTGCAGGAGACTTTTTGCACTCGCCACATTCAAGCGGTTTCCTAATACTGGGTACAAGTTTGTGCCGTGTTAAATTACAATTGACTGCAGAAGACTTTCCACACTTTCCACATTTAAACCGGTTCTTTCCACTGCGTGCAAGTTCGTGCCGTTGTAAATTACAATTGACTACACAAGACTTTCTACAATCACCACACACCAACGGTTTTTCTAGTTACCACAGTGGTCGTTTGATGTCAGTCTTTTTTTCTGTGTAAAAGACCTTCCACATTCAGTTTCTTTCCACTGTGAACCGGTGCATGCTGTGCCAAATTTCAATTACATGTTGGAGACGTTCCACACTTGCTACATTCAAACGGTTTCTTTCCACTTTGTAGAAGTTCGTGCTGTGCTAAGTTACAATTGACCGAAAAAGACAACTTACACTCACTACAATCGAATGGTTTCTTTAACACTGGGCAACAAACTGCGACTGTGCCGAAACAGACCTTGGATCGGAACGATCATAAGTTTTAATACAATACTTGCAACCTATACTAGCACTACTTTTTTTTACAGGTAGTGTATAACACTAACCGTAAATTGTTTGTCCATCTTGGTTTATCCCCCGGTCTTTATTTTTTGTTTACAGTAAATTACGGCTACTTGCTTCCAAATTTAAAAGGTTTCAATATGGCTAAGCTATGGTACTTGTATCGCTTGTGAGGTGTGTCAGATTTAAAAAGAGTAAGGCTGGTCCGATACCACTTTTTACTGATCCGATCCGATACCGATTTCGAAGAAAAAAATCTGCCAATACCGATCTTTTTTTTCTCTTTCTTTTTAACGGCTTAATTGCTCCCTGGGGCGTTGCAGTTATTTCAAATAAATAAAATAAATTCGTAAAGAGTCCCTAATAAAGAAAATAATTTGTGTAGATTTATATTTAAACAGACATAAGTGTGTGTTTCTACATAAATTAACGTTTTCTTTAGTTTTTACATCTAGTACTGTAGTTCTACTGAATTCATATTTCTTCCCTTGTTACCTCATTAAACTTACTAGTAAAGCTAGGACGATCAACTTTGTTACGGATACCAAATCCCCAATAACTGAATCCCCAAGTTCCCAACTGACCGAAAAATGTAATACTGAAGGATGTCTTTATAAAAAAAAATTACTTTTGAAATCATTGCATAATCAAAGCATTGGCCTAAATAAATATAATTATTTTTTAAACATTGGTTTAAAATAATATTGCATAGCAAATATCTAAAAACACAAAACCCCATTAAAATGTTAACATTTTGTCTTGTAACTTCTTAACAGTAAGAGAATGTTGCTTGCAGTTTGTACCATTGGCAAGCTGGCGAAAAAACCTTCAAAATGGTGTATTCAAACGTAAAATTCGGTCGACGAGAAGTGAAAATATCTTCGATTTGGTTTATTACCGATTTATGTGGGTTTTACCGCCGATTCCGATCCGATACCGCAAATATCGGCACAGATCGGTATCTGTAATCGGTATCGGCCCAGCCTTAAAAAAAGACACGGAAACAGCCAGATTACAGTTAAAGATTAAAGCAAATTTTGGAATGGATATTTAAGAGGTTTCTCCCCATGTGAAATATACCTGGGTTTAATGGATTAGTTGGCATTTGATACGACAAAATGGCAAAAGTTAGTGGGACTAAATCTTGCTGGCGTTCTGTTACCAAGCTCCAGATTTTCATGTTTGAGTGCTTTCTATATTTTCAAAAAGATAGCCGATCATTAATAGCTAAATAAACATTTTCAAATGTCCAAATCGGCAAACGGCGTACCGGAATGATCAAATAAAAGCCATTCCAATACAATTACACACAAACAGCATTACAAATACCAGCAGTGCATTTAGAGATTAAAACTAACGGGGCAAGCTAATGGGAACATTTTTTAAATAAAGCAGAAGCCAACATTCCACTACAAATGTTTTGTTCAGTGGATCATTAACTGATTCTGTAAGAGACAGCTGAAACAAAAAGGTATGTACGTGTACAATCATACAGAGAAAATGTTCATTAATGTGCAAAGAGTTACGAGTATTCTGACAGTGGATAAGTGCATGACTTCTTAAATTAGAGCAAAGTAAATTACAAATAGGCAACATCATTTCCTGAATCTTATTTTTTTCATCCAGCAATGATTGTTAAAATTTATTACAAAAGATTTGTAAACTTGTTGGAACCACTTCATAATTTAATCCTCTTTTCCAGGCCAGCTACACTGGCCGTTTCATAACACAGCCCCCTCCCTCCAACCGCACGTTGCTAAAAGTTTATGCATGGTTTAAACAATATTTTTTTGCTGGCAAATAAACCCCGATTGTGCGAGTGAACCCTTCTTGTGTATTTTTGCACGTTTTGAATATTTATCAATTTTCACTAATCCGTTAATTTTAATCATCCAGCATCATTGAAACAATTCTTTGTTTGTGTCGCAGGTAGGGATCGACCGAGTCCGGATATATCCGGATCCGGCGCCGGATAATGCAGTATCCGGCAAGATCCGGATCCGGCCATTATATTGAGTCGGATACAGGTTGCAACACAACCAAAACATGTCACCGTAAACATGTTGCATGCCTCGGTAAATAACTAAGCGATCTAAGTGCATAAAAAATTGCAGATGTAATAATTACAGTGTAAATTAGTGCACCAAAATGTACTTGGGATAATCGTATTAGGTTTCATAACTAAAAGAAAAGTTGAAGTTCGACTACGTAAATGCGCTTACGAAATATTCATCTTCCGTTGCAGTACATGGGATACCTTGAAAAGATGGTCCTCTGGTTATTCTTCCATTACAGCGTTGTTTACGGCTTCCGAAATCCTTTTACGTTTTTAATACTGTAGAAGTAGTTTAAAGTTGTTTTATTCCTAATTTATATTCGCTATCTGTGATAGCAATCAGTTTACAGCCGCCATCGCGCTCCCACTCTCTGCCGGCTGTCCGCAAAATAGATGCGCACGTGCTAGCTTCAATGGCTGGGACCTTGACTCGCTTCGCGTAACGTAACGTCGCTTGCGACTGGCCCCCGTCGCGATAGTGATCACGTGCTATACACGTGCCAATCGGGGAATCCCAGCTTTCCAATGCGACGAAGATGGCGACCGTTTGTTGCGTTGTTGAGTTACGACAGCTTGAACCAAGGTCTAGTTTTAGCAAACAAAAACAATTTCACGTCTATTTTGACTACACGGCCAACAAAAACATCAATTAAGGTAATTAAAAGATGATATTAAATTAAATGAATCCAAAATAGGCGTGCCAAAGTACCTAATTCAGTCGGAATTACACCTCCGTTGTATGTAATGGCGGTTTTTCTTTGCAAACGGAGCTTTGAATCGAGAGTGTGTCGGGAGTTTTAGAAACAGTTTTGAAGTGACGATAAATCGCGGTTTGGACACCAATGGGTTAAATTCGAAAAGTAAGACAGTTTAATGACTACATCAAAAACTAGCAAGAAATAATAGCATGATAAATCAAAGATGACTTCCATGTAGCAAGAGTCGAGACAGTTTTGTTCATAAAATGAAAAAAAAAAGTTTTTTTATGTTGGTTTCGTTCCTTTTTTTGCTTTCGGTCTTTGTTATACTGTGCGCAATACAAAATGGAACGAAAGCAATTTAAAGCTGTAAATAAAAGACCTGTTGTGATTTTGATTTTGTTTTAATGCAACCAAAATTCAATAATTTTAATCTAAAATAAATAAGTGGACTACATACTGGTTTCACATATTTTGCAAAATTTTGCTAATTATTTTTCGAAATGAAGCAGTAGGTTAATCAATGAGAAATCCTTCAACTAGAAAAATTTTTTCTGACTGTTTAACCTAATGAGTGCTTTGTTTCAAAAAATATTTTCAGAATTAAGCAACATTGCAAAAACAGTTCTGTAGCCTACATGCAATTATACTACACTGGTACTCATAATAGCATAAGACTTCTACGTGTTTAATGTAAGAAAATAACGTGAAACAAAGCTAAAATTAACACCATTTAGCTGCAACTTATAAGGGAGAAAAAGTAAAACGGCTTTATTTCGTTTTTGTGTGCGAATTACCCAGTATCCAGTACCGGTCCGGATCTGGCGCCTAAATCCGGAACCGATCCGGCACTGACATCAAATTATCCGGAACCGACACGGATCCGGTCGATCCCTAGTCGCAGGCTAATAATATTACGGTATGGTAAATTAAGTTCCATTGTTTTTCAAAGGTCTTGTTGCTGGCCACTTTGCAACATAACATTGATGAGCCTTGTGCACCACTGGTTTAAATTGATTGTTGGAATGATTGTTACTTATCACATTGTTTGTGACATGTGACTTCGGGATCAGGGCTTATAAGGTGTAGATTAGAGGTGATTTTGCTAATATGGTTTAAAGTTTATTAAAACATCATTTCTTTCGAAACCTTACCCCCCCCCCCCCAGTAATATTGGTGAATTATGGCACAAATTAGAGCTCTTTACCTTTATTGCGATAAAATTCCTAGCGATTAGTATGTACTACAATTTTATTATATTTACAGTACACAATATAATACCTTGATGGATAAGCTGGTAGAAGGCATGTTGACCATTTGTTCCAGGCTCTCCCCAAACGATGGGTCCAGTTGTATAATTCACTCGCATTCCAATTCTTGTGACACTTTTACCATTCGATTCCATGTCACCTTGTTGGAAGTAGGCTGCAAACCTGTGCATGTACTGCATACCATAGAACAAAAAGAGTATCAAATCAGGCCCGCAATGTCGTAGAAGCTTTTTATAAACCCAGCAAATTGTGTATTGTTACGTAAGTCACACAAATAAGCATTTTAGGACTGGGGAAACTTACATAGCACCCAATTTATTCAGCTAAGGTGAATAATTGCTACTTTAGAAGTTGAGTAATGGAATAGGAACTGTTCTATTTTGTTAGTTTTCAAAACTGGCGTACTGATTAAAAGTCAAGGCGGAGGCCCTAGTAGGTTTAAGAGTCAAGGGCGAGTCACTGGGCTAAAAATGATAAAAGAAAAGTTGGCTCAGTTTTACGATGCATTTATAATGTAATGCATTTATAGGTTTGCAAAACTGAAGATTAAAAAAATAAATAATTAAGCCCCATCATACGTATGTTGAACAATGCAAATCTTTAGCTAAGAATGTTTTATTAATGAATTGATAGTAATTAAGTACCAACCAAACATAGCAAATATCCAAGTGAGCAAAACAAAAATGGTCCTGCACAGCAGACATTTAAATGACGCATTCCTCGCTCCGACCACTCTTCACCAAAACCCAAAAGCTATCTGACATTGCCTGATAAAAAAAAAAGTACGAGGTCCTGCAAACCAATCCACCTGAAGTTTCACAAGCTTTATCCAGTCAATGATGAAGAGTCTACTCAAGAGTAAGATTCTGTCTTCCATCAGCAAGCACTACCAACCAGAATTAAGCTAATCTTCACCTTAATCAGAACGGTGCCAATTTTAAAACACCCTTGTAAAGCTTTTTTACGCTGCCTCAACATTCCTAACATCTACTAAAAGATAAAGGGACCAGACAAGTGAACAATACACCAAGGTCTCGTTAACACATTCAGCAACTGTGTAGCAAGTGTCCTCCTTAAAAGAAAAGGGCCCGAATGCACCACTTAGCCTACTTAATTTGCAGAAACGATCAACCCCCTCCAGTGATTCTCAGCCTACTACATTCAGGGACCCTCAACAAATATGTAGGGCAAAGCCAGCTTCCCAGGTTACCAGCCAATGCGCAGGATGTGGCAATTCGCAATATTCAACGTCATTTTCATTGGACCACGCCATCAACCTGTCCAAATCGCACTGAAGCGCCTTGTAGGCCTCGATGCCACAAATCCTTCTGCCCAACTTATCAGCAAAAACAAAACACGGGAAGTTTGTGATGGAGGACAAAAACAGAAGGCGGCCAAGAAATCCGCCTTAAGGCCCACCATGTGACATTCTTCCACAAAGAGGCTTGGTTCACCACAACCCTCTAACAGTCCTTCAGCTAGGTCTAGACTCTACCAACAAATGCAGCATTTACTCCCAAGATCACACAGCTTTTCAATAAACTCGGACGAGGAATCCCAAACTAATGCAATCAACAGCCTTCCTGGGCCAAAAGCAAGTTACTTAAGCTTGAGTGCCAGGTACTAAGCCATAGTGCACATCGGAAGGCACACCCCACTCTTTTTAGCTTATCTTCCAGATGTATACACAGGATACGCTCCACACCTTGCATATCGCACTTGAAAACTTCGTTCGTCATGTTCCTGTGAAAGTTCGTGAAAATTTGAGTCACAATTCAGAGAATTACGTAGAAAAATAACCGCTCATTTTTCACAACAAAGACACTATCAATGTCTTGCTAATTTTCAATGGCAAACTGCCATCTTCCTCAGGCCCTTCGACAAAAGCTTTTGGCTTCTTTCCATCATCGTCTGCTACGAATTTGCAACTGCCGCTCATCGCGGCCTCCCGTATTTTGGGGCAGCATCCTCACTAGCAGGGGCGCGTTGCATTCAAATAGCAGGCGAACGATCGCGATGAAGTGAGCGGCGACGTGGTAGCCTGACGAAGACACGTCGTTCTGAGCCCCTCCAACTCCTGAAAAAAGAGACTGTCGAAAATTTGCAAGGATATTGGCGCGGTAAATATCCAATCCTTTGAAATCTAAGCCTACAAGAAGCAAACATGAAAATAACGTTGCTTTTAATTGCAACAATAAAATTTAATTGTTGCTGATGCCGATCCTCGATCGCTTACAGTATTAATATAGAAGGTAATCTTTGGACTTTGAAAAGAAAACTACACCATTGATAAAAAAAATTGGGGATTAAATTTGGAATATCTATCGGTATTGAGAATAGTTTTAAAATTGGATTGACATCAGATCAGTAAAAGTTGGTATCAGTGCAGCCTTAATCTTACATATAAAGCAAAGTTTCTCAGCAAAACAACGGGTACCAGAAAACCAAACTAGCGCAAGAACCCCAATATAACAGGCAAGCAATTTGATTCGTTGAAACTGGCACATTGCTGCCTCGACTAACATTTGCTATGCACGGTCATCTCAGCAGCAAGTCTTAAATGACATCAGGCATGAAGAATAGGGTTTGGTTTTCACACGGTGTGGATAACTCCAGCCAAAGCGATAGACTGGGAGTTGATGGGGGAAGGTGGTGGGTGGCCGGGGAAGATGGGGAGGCGATGGGTGGCCGGAGGAGATTGGAAGGAGGAGGGGGTCCACCCATCTTCTTAGCATCAAGCATACGATTATGCATTAACTGACCCTTAAAAAGTTAATTTTTTTCGTTGTTTCATTGTTAGGAATGGCGACAATCACTGTTAAATCTTGCAAAAAGAGGAAGAGGGAGGTATTTATTTCAAACACTCATCCAACTTCAACTACAAGTAGCAAAGGGGAGGATAAGAAGACGAGGGACGGGTCGGGTAGGAAGATAGAAAGCGAAGGGATGTAAAAGATGGGTGGGGGGGGACATGGGGGGGGGGGGAGACATGGGAGTTAAATGGGAGTATCACAAGAAGAAAAACTGCCTGCCGCAGTCAACGTTCAGGCAACTCCGACTGAAAACTGGGAAACAATCATGGGTGAAACAAAACTCCAGACGAAGGCGGTTACGACTGCAAATTATATAAAATTCAGCGCAAACTACAAACCTGCTAGCAGTCAGTTAAGGCGATTTTTGAAGGTGCTCAGTTCTACAGTTACTAAGGAATTTGCAATCAAGAGTATCTTAACAGTTCTTTCGGATGTCCAGTCGAGCGGTAGGTTTCCTAACCTTGAGGTGTTGCCCTCTCGTCCTGCTTTCAGTGTACCTGTTTCAACCAAGGAACAATGTGCAAGTCTTTTGGCCCGGGTTGTCAAACCCAAAACACAGCTAAGTGTAATAAGCCGTTTGGTTGATCTCTAATCTATCCAGCAGCTGTGTCGTTTTGAACCCGTGGCAACCAGTACAAGTTGCATATTCAACATTTGGCCAAATAATCACTTGTAAATGAGACAAAGTCTGTATAGAGTTCGGGATTACCCAAAAGGCATTAGCAGAAGCACACTGTTTAAGAGACTTGAATTCTTATTGACCCCCACCCCTCTCCCCCAGTGACAGTGTGCAAGGTTTCGCCACCGAGTAGGTATATCTTGGATTATTAAAACCAATGTGTGGAACATAGCATTCAACATGGTTAAGTGTCAGTTTCAAGGCTTTGCAAATGGCTGTTAAATGTGCTAATATCTTCCTAAAGATTAGTACGGTACACAGTGGTAGCGGAAGCTTTGTACAGCTAGATATCGTTTACAAATTTAAGGGCATTGGACAAAATATTCTATGTTGGTGTCAAGTGCAAAACTCCAGTACAGTACCTTGATTAACTCCCTACTTTTACAACCACTTATCAGCATGGCAACCATCCATAACGCTACTAATTTCAAAAGACGTAATATTCAGCAATCCTTAAGACCAACGCTATCGAAGGCATCACTGATATCAATAAAGACTACATAGATCGTATGTTCCCAGAAGGCTTTGAATACACGACTTTTCCCTGAACAAAACTATTATCGATCTGGATCAGTAAAGCAAAGTTTCTCATCGATCAAATTCTTTTCCTTTCACAAACCTCTACAGCTAGAAAGTTAGGCTAATAGGCTATAATTGGCTGGGTCAGTCTTTTGGAGCTTTTGCTCACAAACAGCCTTAGCAATAGATCGGCAGCAGCATTTCAAACCACAGGAGGAAATTCCATCAAGCCCAGCAGCTTTGTGAAGAATAAGATTCTGTAACAAGTCCTCCATTTTCTTCAAGGGAAAGAAATCACAAAGTGAAGGACTTGCTAGGTGCACAGGGTTAGATGCAGTTTCACAAATTTTAACTTTTAGGTAAAATTTCTGTTGAGGACATTTTTGTAAACTGTTATAACAGAGCCCTTTATGAGCCAGAGGCAGAGACGCCAAAGCTCTTAAGAGTTTCTTTTGCAATCGTGAAACGGTGCAATGCACTTTCTAACTTGTGACATCTAAAGGTTTCTAAGATTGTTTTAAAACGTGCAAAAGGTGTTGAATGACTTTGGGTGTCTTTTGTACCTTAAAAATACTCCACAGATGGTTCTTATCTTTTAACGTTGAAACAATTCGCTAAGGAAGAGGTTGGTGACAATACTTGTCCTTTTCTTTGGTATACAAGTCCAGTCAGCTGAGAAAGTGTTCCCCACACTCGCCAACTATTTTATCGGCAAAGGAGCACTGAGGAGTTTACTTTGAAACTCAGACATGATGTGAATAGATTATAACGCTCTTGACATTTTGACATTAATAAATGGAGTTTCACAATGTTTGTCTTCAAGCATTCACTGGGATTTTGGATACTTCAGTTGTACATCAGAAATTGCTAGATGTCTTCAAACCTGCCGCCTAGTTTTAAACGCACCTCTGATGTACAAATCAAGTATCTAACATCCTAGTGAATGCCCGAAGACGACAAACTTGCGCACCACGAATTCCAGGCAGTGTGTATGTCAAAATTTTGAAAACAATATTATAATCTTTCTATAGTAAAGGAGAATTTTTAGTCCATTTTTGTGAAAGCAATATTCATCTCCATGAAGTTTCCTTTCTTGTAGTTATAACTTGGCCGACATTTTTTCTCAGTATGTGGGACACTGACGAAGTCCCACAAATTGACTTTATGGTCATGGTAAGGATAAAACAGTCATTGTAAGTATGTAGAAGGTCTAAAAGGGAAGGTACTCTGATATGGTCCAACATGCATTTGATTCGCTGCGTGTTCCCAACATTTTTCCTGGGCAAACTCGAAATCTTTCATCATCTTGTGCTTCAGTAGCAACGGCATCATCCTTCCAGTATCCTATTAGGCAGTGTAAATTCTAGAATGTTGTAGAATTGAATGTGATCTTATCCTTACTTTTAAAATATTTAAAGGGATTGATTTCCATTAATCTACTATTCTTTGACCTGTCCAACATCCACTATTCTACTAGAAGGCACCCATTGAAATTAGACTGTCGAAAGCCTTTTTCTTTAACCGTTCGGGTTATTAATATTTCGAATTCTCTGAACAAGAAAACCGTGAATGCACGCAGTCAACTCGAGTTCTGCAGGTTGATTCCTGAAAAGGACGCATTGTACTACAATTTGGTCCCGTGTAAAGGGCTCACACCCCTTCCAGTAACCTTCCATAAGAGGTGGTAAATCTGTATTATATCCATAGCACATTAAAAAATATTACCACATGCAATACAAGAGGGATCAAGGCGAAGATAGTTAAGAAATCACTGCCAGAATCCTGACTTATTTCCAATCTGTAGCAGCAAACAATACCAAAAAGTGGCAGGGCTGTGCATTTTAATGCCAAATTGGCCTTTGAACTCTGAAGAGACCATAATAATATCGTCTTATTTTTTTGGCATAAATTGCAACTCCACCATGAATTGTATGGAGGCAATCTAGCTCAAAGATTTGGCAGCCTTCCGCCAAACTCGCCGTCACAAATGGAGGGATTAAATAAAGTTTTAGTCATAATAGCAATACCATAAGTCACTGGCCTTTAACCATAAGTCACTGGCCTTTACAAAGCACTTTAACTCAATCTTAGAAAATAAATCTCTACAGTTAAAAGAACATGGTAACCTTAGAATCTAAAAGTTTAACACAACGGTGCAACCTTTGTTTATAACCAGAATGGGAGTTATAGATAAACCGCCTAAGGACTCTGAATTGGTTAGGTGGTTTAAGATTGTGCATTTGAGATGCAATGATTGGCAAAAAGGCCATATGGATCTGCCTACAAGAGATTTGCACAACACACATTGACTACGAGTTTTTTGTGTAGTTATTAGCCCTACATGGAATGACAGGGAATCGGCACATTCAATTCCGTTATGAATCATTTTTACATAATGCCCAGCTAGCACAAATATCATTAAGTTTTTGCAGCAATTTTATTTAAAGTAGGTTCTAATTTGATAAAAGCATCTTATTTACTTTTGAAACTTTATTAGGTATTCACTTTGATCCTCAGATTCATTTAGCAACATTACATAATGGTGTGAGGGGGAAACTACTAGGATTTGAAAGAAGCTTTCCCAGGCAGCAGAGCATAATTGGATGGTGTCAGTAGTTTCTGCATTTTTTTTATACTTTACGGACAATCGTGGATTTTAACACTTTTTTTCTCCGTGAACTTTGTAAGTTTACGTTGTGTGTCAGCTGGGAATATATGTTGAAGGATGCTTTTATTTTTTGCTAGTGCTGCATGTCAAAGCCAAACGTACTTCGGGTATATCTTCATGAATCATCAACCACTCTTGATACGGCCCTGGTCTTTGCATTAACTTGAAATGGGAAATAAAATGACATTGCCTGTGCAACAGATACAACCAAGCTTATTTCTGAAGCAAAAGAATTTGTTATAAACTGGAATTATAATTAGCCAGGTGCCAGCGAGACCCGGGGAGGGGGGGTGGGGTGCCATAGTAACTGGTTGGTTTGGTTGAAGCCACTTGAAACATACTTTTTTGGCTTCTTTGGGATGAATATAGATGAGCGAGGGTGGCTTGTGCAGGCAGCCGTAATGTCACAACCCCTTCTCTGCTGACGAAAGGTGAAAGCCGACGTCAAGCTACCTGGACTCCATAAATGTGCTACGATGGATGGAAGCAGCCAGCACGTCTTTGCTTTATGAATGGAACAAGAATCCTCGCAATCCTCGGTTTTCACTGCGTACTGTTTAGTTTTAAACTTTCGTAATTACAGTGAGATTGACAGTTGTGTTACTCTTACGTTACCGTTAAATTTATTTTGGGTATTTGCTTGATGGGGTCAACGAGGGTGGTGGAGTAAGTACGGGGATCACATTGCGATTTTTATTTGGTTTTGCCCAAGTTACGGAGGTACTTTAACTTTGAGCGGGGATTTAGTGATGGGCTCTGTAGAGCACGATCTCGGAAGGCTCCAGGGGTAAGCCAGCTAGACGAGGGCTTGCACGGCCGACTGCTGCATTTACGTTACCCCAACCGTACAATCAGGAGTCATCTTCTTAAAAGTGGATTGGTCAACTAGTAAACCAGAACAGTCCACAGCATTATCCAGACTTCAGGTGGGCAGCTGGGACATTACAATCATGGGATTGGCTATAACTGGATTCTACAAAAATTGAATCTTAAATACTATTAATCTAAGCTCAAAACAGGAATAGCAGTAAGCTAAAAAGCAGAACCCAGACAAGCTATAGTTTCTTCATTTTGGCTTGCTAAAGTCAGTCAGGTTGATCTTGTTAATTAACCACCAGCAATACACCTATGCTCTCATCCACAGAGTATTCTCAACTGACGAGCCCAAACAAGCCAGGCCATGTAAAAGCAAGCCACGTAACAAGCAGTCTGTCTAGCGCTTTCTACGAGTGAGACAGCTCGATTTTAAATACTACTTAAGACATTACAGTGAAATGCTCTACTCTTTCCCATCTATCCGCAACGCAAACGTACCTGGTCGTACGGAAGCAAGGCATGGCTGGCTGCATTGAGGAAATTGTGATTCCAGATTCCCAACATTGCCAGAATAACTGGAGCCTACGTACGAACAAAGAAAAACTATTTCAGCAAAATTAGTCATTATCATTAACAATACAATCCCCAATAGGAGGCTCAGTGATTACTGATGGGAGGGTAAATAGGGCTAACTTCTAAAGCTCACGCTCTTGAAAAAAGTCTTAGCTACTTATTTTAATTAACACGCAGGCAAAATACAAAAACATGACCCTACATTTTGCTTACATTTTTTTCCAGGGGAGCACTCTTGAAGTGGTTGTCCATATAATGCGCTCCATTTAAGAGTGCTTCAAAATTTGCAAAACCTGGAAGTTAAAAAAAATAAATTAACACTCAAGTAACGCAACAATTTAGCAAGTTGCTCATTAAAAACCCACTTACCGATATGTAGAGCAATAGATAACCCAATGGCAGACCAGAGTGAGTAGCGGCCACCAACCCACTGATGAAATAAAACGTTAATAACTTATCACTGCGTAGTCATTAAACACTTAAACACAATTAATAAAAGTTAATACTCACATCCCAGAAAGCAAAAATATTTTGCTCATCAATGCCGAACTTGGTAACTTCAGGAATGTTTGTTGATAGAGCCACAAAATGTTTAGCGACGGCAGATTCCTAAAATATGAAAGCAGACCGTATTTAGCATATAGTGAACTGTTTCGAGATGTAATAAAATTGATTTGTACTTGCTTGCAAAGCAGTCTAACAGCCTATTTGAACATAGCATCATACCAATTGGCATTACAAAATCACATGGGCTGAAGACAGTTTTCTTTAAGACTGGCATAAAATACTAGTCCCAATCACTGCACGCAAATTTCAAAAATAGCACTAGACTTGCACGTTGCATTAGCAAATTTTTGACAAGCAACAGTCCAATTGTGGTTTTTTAAACATCTTATGGACTATTGCTTCTTGAAAATTTGCCAGTGCAATGTTTAAATGTAACTATTTCAGACACTTGTGTATCTTTTCCCCGTTACGTTTACTTTGTTTCAAAGTAGAGAGCCTCGTACACTGTCAATTGCGATGGTTCAATTACAATTTAATCGTCTCGAGACCTTTCACTGGCCCTAAAGCAAACTTAATACAATGAGGCATTGAGAAGTAAGACAATGTAGAAAAAACTTCCTTGTTGATTTTTAAAACTGTGCCATAGAACCACTTTTTTTGGCTTTGCTTGGCTTTTTATTACTTATCTATGCCAAGCATGAGAGCTGACCACTGACTAACGAGAACAGCGATCGTTTGGCTATTTTAGTGGACTAGCTCAGTCACGTGACTGCACGTTACAGGCACTAAAGAGCCATGGCTCAGGATATACAGAAAAGTTTTTGCGATCACATTTTCTGCAGATGCTTTATAAAAACTCTTTAGTAAAGTTCTCAGGGGAACGGGAAGTTAGTGGAAGTCTGTAGGTTCAAATTTTTAGAAAAGATAAAAAAAATTAATTTTATAATTTAGAAAGACTAACCAGAAGTGTTGGAAATCTTTCTCTTGTTGATTAGGACTAACAATACAGTACTTCTAGTTTCAGTAGGGTACGACATCCGGCATATCAAAAACCAAAACTGGTAAAAGGGGGCCGCCAAGTTCCAGATGGTTCGGCCCTTCAAAAGGAGTGACAACACACCAAAGCATTCGCCAAGTTAATCGCACCGCTTAATAGTTAGGTTAAATGAAAACTCGACTAACTCGAAACCTACTTTCTGGTAGCAGGGTTCAACTTTTCATTTAACGTCCAAAGTATCATTCGGTGCGATTAAGTTGGCAAATGACTTGGTGTGTTGATATCACTCCTTTGAAGGGTCAAACCATTCGGAACTTGACGGCCCCTTTTACCAGTTTGATTTTTGATAAGATATCAATCCTTTTTTTTTTTTTAAATTGTGTATCGACTCAACTTCACTACTGTGCAGATGTGTAATTAAAGTACCACGTCATGAAGAAATTGGTCAACAATTTGCTACCACCTTTTTCTATACAGGGTGATCAAACTAAAGTGTTACGAGCAGACATCCTGTGAATGGCTAATGAGAGAATAATAATGATAGAAATGAAAGATATGTGTGATGGGGACGTTCTCACAAGAAAAAAGAATGACCTTGAATTTTCAAGGTCATCCTCATCTATCTTCCAAAAGAGACATGACACGGTAAAAACATAAATTAGAAAGTTGGACGCAAGCAGACAATATGATCAACAAAGAAAACGGATTCAAAATCGGATAATAAATAAAATTGTTAGGATGATGTTTAAAAGCTAACTCTGAACATGCTGGCTGCACTGCAGTGAAGCCAACTTCTCGGCAGATGGCTTTACTACAGTGCAGCCAGCATGTTCAAGTAAGCTTTTAAACATCGCAACTATTTTATTTATTAGCAGATTTAGAATCTTTTCTTTGTAGGCGATATTTAGGGATGCACCGAATATTTGGTTTCGGCCGAATACCGATTTTGGCCTAATAGTGATATTCGGTTTTCGGCTAAATAGTGTTAAGATTTCTTGGTATTCAGCTGAATATGTTTAGTATAAATTTATGTAATTGTGTGAATGCAAGAACATTTAGCTAAGCATTTACTTTTTGGTTAGTGAGGAATTGTCTTCTGATTTCTAAAAGAAGGAAAAAATGATCAAATATGTTTAAATTACAGGTATTCGGCCGAATAATTCGGTATTCGGCCATTATTCGGCACAGAACCGAATAATTCGGTATTCGGCCGAATATGTAAATTGTTTGGTGCCGAATATTCGGTATTCGGCAGTTTAACTATTCGGTTGTATATTCGGTATTCAGCAAATTTTGTACTCGGTGCATCCCTAGTGATAGTCTGCTTGCATCCAACTTTCTAATTTAAGTTTTCACCGTATTGTATCTCGTTTGGAAGGTCATTCCTATTTTCTCGTGAAAATGCCTCCCCCCCCCATCATTTCAGTTGTATCATTATTTTTATCTTAGTAGCCATTCACAGGATATAGGCTCGTAACATTTAGTTGGATCACCCTGTAGACCAAACCATTCTCAACTTAGTCACCTCTTTATAGGTTTTTGGTTTAGTTTAAATTTTGTTGCAATTTGTTTTATTTAGTTAGTTTTGGTGTGTTGATATCACTCCTTTGAAAGCCGAACCACTATCAACTTGGTGGGATCTTTACCAGTTTTTGGCTTTGTTTATTTTTCTTTGTTTTTACAGTTGGTTTATTTTTCATGAAATGGACGTGAATACAATTTCTTTGCAACGTAGTTTAGATTTATCGTGATACACTAGTGTCTAGGCACGCATGTGAGTATACACGTTCTCATTGTCCGAACTTTGGCCGTCCAATGAGAGACGATGCCGACAATACTAACAATAGTTGAAACAATATTTTCGTACTTACGCGCCCTCCCACCCCATCCTCGTTACATCCCCAGGCTCCAAACCATAAAAGGTTCGTACACAGTTCGTATTGTACTGCACCCCATTCGTCCAATTTCATACTGGAAGCCTTCCCGTTATCGATGAATAATCACCCTATGGGATTTAACATGGGGATGAGTGGACTAGCTAGCTAGCTAGGTAGTAACACATTTGTAACGTTATTGAGGGTCAGATTTTGCATTGAAAGTTAGGTTTTGTCAGGTGGGTCACTGCTCTTGATTTCAACACAATTTAAGCTTTTGTACCGCATTATTTATCCCCAATTACCCGATATGTGCCCCAACTATGCTTCAGGATATAAGACACTGACGCTAAGGCATCGCGCTACAATGGTTTACAACCTCGACAATTGAATTGATGTGATGTTTGCTGCCTAACTTGGCGCGACACACTAGCATGTGTCTAGGTGTCACGAGGTAAATTTTTTTTTACTATCGAATAAAAAAAGCACTTGTACGACATTTTTAACCTTTTACTTTTAATATTTCGGTTTTGTCCATTTTATCGTTTGCCCTAGCCAGTTTTATGCTGGTGAATATGGGATTCTAAAATTAGGCCTTTTACCAAGTTTTCTCCTTGGTAAATTTGTTAATTTTCTTTATTATGGATAAGAGTCGGATGGTTTACTTTGTTTTCTACAAAATTCAACTACTGTTCATACGCAAACACCAAAAACTCAATATCAAATAAAATTTGATGTGCGATAAATATCTACTTTAGCCTTCAGCCTTCTTTACACTTGTAACATGCCGGAAATGTGCACGTTCATTTAACTTGATACAGACTTTTGATGTTTGCGTACAAACTTAGTCCGATACAAGAAATTCCATACATATTATGGTAGTAACGTATTACCTCACTTCTGACAGTTTGAATGTGAAAACAACCTAAGTAGCTTGTCGATTGCAACTGGCAAAGTTATTAGTTTTTGAAGGTTTTATAAGAAAACAAACCCAAACAAAGACTTCAAAAATTCTGTATACCACAAAGGCTTCACCAAAGCTAGCTCCAACTTTTGTTATTACATACTGATAACACAAGGTTTTTTTATTTTTTTTTTTTTTTACAGAATTATCAGATTTCTTGAACTGACGGTAACGAATAATTTTTCACCCATACACCAATAAATTTTATTGCAGCAATAAATCAAATATACTAACATCTTTCGCTTTGGCGAGGAACCACTCCTTGGCAGATACTGCATTTGTGATTGTTTCTTGAGTTGTAAATGTCTGCAAAGAAAATTGCGTATTACACTATTAGCATACTTTTTATGTTCCAAACTATCCTTTAGCATAAATACTCGCAAAAGCCAGCACCAAACAGCAACTGCAAACCAACTACTAACTCCTCGGTGCTGCTTGTTCTGGTAACACATGAAGCAAAGAGTTGTTTTGGAAAAATGCGGTGAACAAATGAAATATTCAACTTTTATGAGTTTTCCACTCCAGCCAAGAGGTTGTCTGTAAATACATTTTGGAAGTCGCAACTACCGGCATTGGAGTTCAATAATGTGATATGTAACAGTTGGAGCTGTTCAAAATTTTCTACACCATTGAAAATAGTTTTGGCTTTAAATTGAGGTAGTTTGGAATAATTGCAGCGAAACTTAAATTCCTTACACATTGCTTTCAAACTTTTGAAAAACTAAATTAGTTTTAAGGACCACAACTGCACAAATACACGCAAGAGCAGCAGACTTAAAAGAGGTGTAAAAATTAAAAAACATGGGGTGAAGATGGTGAATTGAATCCTCAAAAATATCAGGAAGGCCTTCAACCTCTGGGAGAGTTTGCCATCTTGTGCGTGTTGTGTCCCGCATTATCCAAAACAAGGTACAGACGTCACCAATACCGTAGCTGAAAAATCGGGGGCCTCCTGCAAGAAAAAAACCTAAGGCCCCTATGTTATTGCAGGGCGAATTCAAAAATTTGCGGTACGGTATCTGTGTCAGTTATCTGTAGGATACATTATTTACACGAATAGACAAAGAAATCTTTTTTCGATATCTTAATGTATTTCCCTTATAATGGGGAGGGGGAAGGAAGTAAAGGTAATTTTTTGCTAGACCTAGGATTCTGTAAATTCGAGTTGCTCCAACACATTTAAATCAAAGAACTAATGCATAAATTGCAACTTTGAATTGCAAATTGCATGAAATACGAAAAAAAACCATCCGTTTCTTCTTACTACCGACACTCCACAAGTGCACGATTTAGTTATCCGACCACGCATGTGTAGCGTTTCGAAAAAAAAAGACCCCCTCCGTTATGTAGAAGTCCTCCGATACGATTGTTGGCTCAAAGTTGTTAATCATTGTTCAACACAAACAATAATTTCGTTATTTTCTCTTTGCTATTTATGGTTCGTAGGAGCTAGGAAACGAATCGTTAGTTGTGCTGGCCAGCTCACCAAAACAATTTTGTGATGGCTTGTAAGAGAATATCAGCTAGCGTTGCTGTCAGCGTGGCTGGCCGGCCAATAAGAGGGTCAATAGATTCGTATCTTAGGGAAGAGAATAGGGTGGGTGAGGTATTTTGTTTAAATGCATACTACTAAAAATATCTGCTGCAACAAATGAATACATGTAGGTTGTAAGTGGATCGGGCAAGCTGTCTGTTTGGTTCGAGTTAGCAGTTCGTGTGTCTAATCGTTTGAAAAATTCGGCCATAGAAAAAACTGAAATTTATCTTTTGCAAGCTCGGAAATCTGGGGCCCTTGTTTGAGCCCCCTCCCCACCTTGCGGTGGCTACACCTATGGCCCTGGACGTCACTACAGTTGCACTGAAGGCTTTCTTTTAAACCTCAGGCTTACTAATTTAGAGAAAATCGTCGGTAAACAAACCTTTGATGCAATAACGAACAAAGTACATTCGGGGTCCAAGTTCTTTAATACTTTCGCAATGTGTGTGCCATCAATGTTGGAAATGAAATGAACGGTTGGTCCAACAGCAAATGGCTGCAAAGCTTCAGTCACCATGTAGGGACCCTGGAAAACAGAATAGTTAGAATAGAGACGGAAAGCCAAAGGCTCAACAAGAGTTAAATACATACAAATCACAAACCTATTTACGTTGCCTTTTGGACTTATATCAGACTGCCTAAGCAGGGAATCGAACCCAGGACCTTTGAAACCAAAGGCCGAGGTCCTAGCGCTGAGCCATACTGATACGGCCAATAAAAGGAAACGGCCGTAGGCAGCATTTAACACTGTACAAACGTACACTTTCCAATTGCCACTGGAGGGACGTTATTTGCAGTAACAAATAACACACTTAAATGTGAAATAAGGATTAAAGACGGAAAGCCATTGGCTTAACAAGAGTTAAATAAATACAGATCCAAACCTATTTGCGTTGCCAAGTAAATAGGTTTGCAACTTTGCATCTACACTTATTTGGTTAGAATAGAGGAAATGTTTTTTTTCTTTTGAGTTTGTTGGCAGTCAGGAGTCATAACATTAGTGCTATGATGTTGGGAACAATCTTGGCAGATAACAGCTGAACAATAATTGCTGAAACACACAACAGCTGGTCGTAAAATGGCAAAGAATCCAACGGTAGGAGCAAAAATACAAGATGAAATAACGGAACTAAAATATGAAATTAAACAATTTTACAATTCAGCAATTCTAACTTGAGCAATGGTGGGACAGTTTTCACAGGTTTCAATTCTACAAATTAGACCAAATTCAGGTCAAATTGCGGAATAATTCATAATAAGCTAATTTTTGGCACAGATGTTCATAATGGTATTAGGTTCAACATAGGGCTGGGATCGGTTACACGGTTAACCGGAAACCGTTCCACGTTCCGTTACACGGATTATAAAACCCATATCCGAAAAACGTTTGATGCGGGCACCATTCAAAAACCGCGGTGAACGAGCCAAAAATAGCCAAGTGTCATCATTTAGGCCTACTAATCCAAATACTCAAAATCAGTGAAAGTAGAAAACCGGGGTGGGTAGGAGCAGCTTATTTACAAATAATCCGCATGGGCTTGTTGTCCCATCGAAGCTGCTTACTTTCTTCGAAACAAACTGCTGATCGCCAGCGCGTACACGAGGCAGTTAAAGACATGCTGGCCAGCATCTGCCCTCCCCGCGTCATGGAGAAGTGGACTCGTCTATACCTAGAGCGAACGGCAGGGAAGCGCCGTCTTAACACGTAAACGAAATGCGTTGCTACCCGAAAAAGCAAACATGCTAATTTTTCTGGCTCATAATTTGAAATTAATGGAACATTAACGAAAACGTATTAAATTTTGTTGTTTTGTTTTTGGCTTACGTTGTCGTTAAGATGTAAAATTTGACATCTTGTAGAAATTTTAAAGCTACATAAAGTCAAAATTCTTGATAAAGTAAGTACTTAAATTTATCAACGTCAACTTTCTTCTAGTTTAAATCCGAAAATGCAACATGTAGTCAATAATTGTGCATATCTTACCAAGGACTAAATCATATTTTTTTTTCAGCTTTGTTTTTTAATAATGTATTACACAGTGGTGAAATTTTTTTTGGCTGTATTTTTTGCTGAAAACGGAAAAACGGTTTTCGTGTAACCGACCGGAAAAAAAAACGGTTAAACGGATAACTAAAAAATCGGAAAGTACCAGCCCTAGTTCAACATAAAAGTCAACTGTCCATATTCAGCTGACGCCGCCATCATGGAAACAAGGTACCCGTTATCAGTTTTTTTCTCAATTATATCGCTAACGGTTACTCAGGCATGAAAATATGTTCAGTCCAAAAGTGTAGAGCATGGAATATTCTAAAAAAATATTCTATTCATTTTTTTCGTAGATTCAATGATTCAGCCAATAAACGGTGTACAAGAATGTTGAGCTAATGCCACCTTGTAATCCAGCAATCGGTTTTTGTTAAGGCTGTGGCGGTGCCCCGATACCGATACCGGTGCCAGTTTTCCCGGTTCCAATCCGGTGGCCGGTACCGGTACCATATTGGTTCCTGTTCAGCCTTGGTTTTTGTCAATCTATCACGGAAACAGCTGCACAAAATATGTTTAATCAGAAATTGCAAAGCATGGAACTGTTTATAAAAATGGTTTAATTAGTTTTAACTGAATCAATGATGCAGCAAATAATCGGTGTCAAAGAGGCCAAGGATGTGGCCCCAATGTACATTACTTCATATAGTTGGATTGCTTAGGGCCCAAAATTGATGAATTTGTCACTTTCTGTGAAAGTATGAACGCATATGACGAATAACTGGAAAAAAATAGCTCTATTTCGTGCTCAAAGTATTCTTGCGAGCCCTTTAATAGCCCGATATGGATAAGATTAGGATTTTCTGAAAGGTGGGGATCTATTCCTTCCATCAATCGTAACCAAAATTGTTTAACTTTGATAGGGACCGTCCTACTCATTTAAAGGTGCAGTGGTAGTATCAAAAGCATGGGGCGAGTTTTGAATTCAAAGTGCTCTAGCGAGCCCTCTTATAGCCAGAAATGGACATGCTTAGCATTTTCTGAAAGATGGGGATAGATTTCTTTCCCTCAATCCTAACCGAAATTGTTTAACTTACGTAGGGACTGTCGTACGCCCATTCAAAGGTGAAGAGGTAATGGTATAGTGGCGAAAGTATGTTGATTTTCGAATTCCAAAGTGCTCCTGTGAGCTCTAATACCCCAAATTAGACATGCTTAGGATTTTTTGAAAGGTGGGGATCTATTCTTTCTATCAATCTAACCAAAACTTTAATTAGATAGGGACAGTCGCACGCCCATTTAAAGGTGAAGAGGTAATGGCATAGCGGCGCAAGCGTACGTTAACTTTCGAATTCAAAGTGCTCTTGCAAGCCCTTCGATAGCCCAAAATGGACATGCTTACGATTATCTGAACAGTGGGGATCTAGTCTTTCCATCAATCATAACCATATTTGTTCAACTTAGATTCGGACCGTTCTACGCCCATTTAAAGATGAAGAGGTAATGTAGCGGCAAAATCTTATGTTGATATTCGAATTCAAAGTGCTCTTGCAAGCTCTCCAATAGCCCAAAATGGACATGCTTAGGATTTTCTTAAGGTGGGGAGCTGTTCTTTCCATCAATCCCAACTGAACATGTTTAACTTAGATAGGGACCGTCCTACACCTATTTAAGGTGTAGCTGTAATTGGGGCAGCAGCTATTTAATTTGAATTTTGAAGTAAAATTGAAATGCTCATATTTGTATTTGTACCTAAGCTAAACAATTTTGGTTAGGATTGATGGAAAGAATAGATCCCCAACTTTCAGAATATACTAAGCATGCCCAATTAGGGCTATTAGAGGGCTCACAAGTGCACTTTGATTTTGAAAATCAACAAACACTTTCACAATCACGTTATTACCTCTTCACCGTTAACTAGGCATAGGTTGGTCCCAAACTAAGTTAAACAATTCCGGTTAGGATTGATGGAAAGAATAGATCCCCACTTTCATAAAATTGTAAGCATGTTCATTTCTGGCTATTAGAGGGCTTGCACTTTCGATTCGATATTACCATACGTTTCGCTGCTACGTCATTACCTCTTCACCTTGAAATGGGCGTAGGACAGTCCCATCTAAGTTAAACCATTTTGGTTACGATTGACAGAAACAATAGAAAACTTTCAGAAAATCCTAGGCATGTTAATTTCTGCTTATTAGAGGGCTCGCTAGAGCACTTTGAATTCGAAAATCGCCATACACTTTCGCTGCTACCTCTTCACCTTAAAATGGGTGTAGGACGGTTTCTAGGTAAGTTAAACAATTTTGGTTAAGATTGATGGAAAGAATAGACCCCCACCGTTCAGAAAATCCTAACCGTATCCATTTTGAGCTATTAGAGGACTCGCAAGACTACTTACAAGAGAACACGAAAATCGCTATAACTACCGTTTTTGGTTTTTGAAGTGTAACGTACATTGGGTGCATTTGAGCCCACATGTGTGACCTCTTTGACACAGTTTTTTCGCTGAATCATCAGCTCAAGTTTTAAAAAAAAAAAGTAATAGAACCTTTTTGTAGACAATTCCATGCTCAACAATTTCCGCTTAAACATATTTTATGCAGCTGTTTCTGCGATAGATTGGACAAAAACCGATATGGGGCGCACGTTTCCAAGATGGCGGCATTAGCTCATTCTTCTACACCGTTTATTGGTTGAATCATTGAATCTACGGAAAAAAATGAATAGAAAATTTTTGTAGAAAATTTCATGCTCAACATTTTTGAACGAACATATTTTCACCCCCAAGCTGAGATAAAACACTAATATCGGGTGCCATGTTTCCAAGATGGCGGCATTAGCTCAACACGGACAGCTGAGGAGTTTAGTATGTTGAACTTGATGTCACTATGAACATTTGTGCCAAAAATCAGCTTATGAATTATTCCAAGCATATGATGTAATTTGACTGGGCTACAATTCCAGATTGCTTTGAAAAAACTTGTGAAGTCTGAAGTGGGATTATAAATCTGATGACATCCCCGTGCCTCAGCAGCACCAGCCAGAAAGATAAGTAATTGTTCACGGTAATTG
Organism: Lithobius niger; assembly: GCA_023313725.1. Taxonomy (NCBI): domain Eukaryota; kingdom Metazoa; phylum Arthropoda; class Chilopoda; order Lithobiomorpha; family Lithobiidae; genus Lithobius; species Lithobius niger. The sequence goes on from JAHWFP010066207.1 coordinate 84,739, forward strand.
ACAATAACGAAGCACAGGGTCAGTATCAAACACAGGCTCCTTACCTTGCAGTTGTTTATTTATTAACTTATTACCTGCAACTATAGATCATGCAGCTACTCGGTTGGCATTTTTGTTATCCACTACTTCTGGAAGCCAATTTTAATTTGGCCGTCCCAGCTTTCATAGCAAAGACACTTTCACAATCATAATGGAACTAACCAGATCTGAGCCACCAATACCAATGTTAACAACATCAGTAATCCTCTTGCCTGAATAGCCTTTCCAGTCTCCACTGATCACACTTTGGCTGAAAACTTTCATATGGTCCAAAACAGCATTAACATCTGGCATCACCTTTAAATTACAAAGAAAAAATATACCACAAATGGGTGAAAACAGAAAATTACAAAACAGCATACTACAAGAGGAGCAATGTCTGAAATTAATTTTACCCTTAAAAGATCTCCATAACAAATGTATACTTACATCAGTACCATCGACTAAAATAGGAATATTGGAACGATTTCTTAAGGCCACGTGAAGCACAGCCCTTTTCTCCGTCGAATTGATTTTTGCACCAGTAAACATGGCATCACGAGCGGCTTCCAAACCTCGTTCCTTTGCCTGCAAAGAAAGTAACTTGATGAAATAGAAGGCAATGAAATAAAAGGAAAATTGTTGAATTAACGTCTTTTTAACTGCTATGTTATCTCAGGAAAGACAAAAGCATAATAATTACTCCAGGGTAACCACTCACATTAAAGTCAAAATTATAGGAATTAGGAATTTTGTCTAAAAATATAGGAATTAAAAGTAAAATAATACGGAAAATATAGGAATTTGTATTTAGGATTATGTTTGGGGAAAGTAACCAACACGTTTTTTCCCCCCACTTATGGCACGCAAGTTCAGGGCAGGAGGAACGGCTCCATTTATGTGCTGATAAATTTGTTATGGACTGACTAGCCACAGACATGTCTGCTTTCAACCGCTGTATAAATGGTACACATTTTTATGTTGGTCGAGTTTACTAGTTTTTCGATTCATTATACAGTGTATAGGCGACTGGAATTGTGTTTTTATGGGTGTTACATACACCATTGGTGATGTCTGTTTTTACCACTTTGGAATCACTTTTCCTAGTCTTGTCTCACTGACCATCATTTTCCTCTTTTACTGTATCTTTAAAAAACTGCCAACGCTCTTTTTTTTTATCAGCTTTCTTGCTGTACCCTCAGTCTCAGTCATACTGTCATTTTCCGTTTTAATTTTTACTAACAACCTTCTTTTGTTGCGCCATTATAGCTACAAGCTTCTCTTTCATTAGTACTTCCTTATCGTGCTACAGTGATCATTAGCTGGGCTACTGATATTGCCTTCAGATCTTTATTTTTTATACCAAGAGTTAGCATTTCTAATCTTTTCTATAATAGCTGTTGGGACGCACCCACTTCCTTCTGTTTCGTTTTCTTGCTAGGGTTGTGATGGTGAAAGGTTTCAAGTGAAATATTTCAAATAAGTTTCGTAAGTTCAAAATAAGTTCTTTCCCAAACAAACATCTACTGGAAAGTCAACTTCAATTCCAGATAAAAGATCAGGGTGCTTACCATATGTTACAGTGAAAGATTTCTAGACACAATGTCAGCAAATGATCAAAATACAGGGTGGTCCACAAAAAACTGACGACCCAAAATTTTGTTCAGTCCAAACTTTTGTTAGCACCCTCCAGAACCATACAGAGACTTCATAAACTATCCATTCTATTAGACATCATCTGACCCTTTACGGTTCTGGAGGGTGCTAACAAAAAAATGTGGACTTAAGTTGGGTCGTCAGTTTTTTGTTGACCACCCTCTACATGCAATCAAATGTTTGCAAGAGCTGCGTATGCGACTGGAACTGCTTTGCTTCAATGAAACTTGTTGAAATATTTCACTTTGAAACTTTTCACGTCGCAACTCTTTCTTGCTCACTAAATTCCTTCTCCCGCTTAAAAAAAAAACCATTAGTTTTCTCGTAGACGTTTAAATTCACAACTTTTCTGCTTCTTTTGCAGCATCATTATTTTTCTTAAACGCCTCTAATCGCTCCTCTTCATGCAAACCAGACTGCAGATATGATGTGCACGTCGAGTCCCAGTAAGAAGCTCTTTGGTTATAGGTGCGCACTTTGTGTTTTATGGTTGTACCACTTCAAAACATGCTTGACAACTCTTACATAGAACACCAATAGTTTTCTCATCAAGCTAAATTTCCAGATCTGTAACTACAGGTGCATTTACAAAATGCCACGATCAAAGTCTGCATTTCCATGTGGGGAGCACCAAGCAATACTTTTGTAAGTTTTCAAAGAAACTTATTCTCACTTCCACCGCAGTTTTTTTCCTTCAATATATTTGCCTAAAAGATGTCAGTCGTGTTTCCACCTAATTCATACTTTGGAAGTTACCCTCCACTCCTCAACAGTGTCACAGACTTGACACGCCCAATTAATTTTCTCGCAATTCGTAACTTTCCTCTCCATTAGCCCAGTCTTTCCTCAGCAGAAGGTTCAGTCAACGAATACCATGCAGTAGTTAGTTTTTCAGAGGTAAGTGATCCGGAACTCAGTTATGGTTGTATAAACCGTTCGTATTTTAAGCAATATTTTTTCTTTGTGTTTCAACATTTTCAGTTTTAAAATAATTTGGGTGTTCTCATCAACAATTAAATTATCATTCAACTGATTGACAGGGAGGTTGGGCTCCCCCCCCCCCCAAAAAAAAAAACCAAAAAAAACCGCAAGGATACAGTTGAAATAAAAAATGTAGGAAAGTGTAGGATTGCTAAAAAATATACGACGAGTGGTCACCTTGTTAAAGACTTTAGCGAGTAAGCATATTTGTGCACACCTGCCCACATAAGCATTCGTAGCGAAAGAGATACGCAAAATCAGACTTTTCAGACTCATCTATAGGAATGAAGCAGTATTTTAGGCATAGATTATTTATAGTGGGTCATCTACCACCAGACTTAAAATTTTGGTTCCGAGCCTAAAATAGTAGACTTGTGTAGAGCCACTGCCTCAAGATTCAGTACTGCGTATCTCATGGGTTGAGCTGCTTGAGCATATCAATTCTTTGGAAAAATAAAGTGATTAGCCATCTCGTTACACCTAATGAATAATTCACATTGGACCGGTGCCATTTCTGTAACCTTTTGGAAGCAAGCCCTTTTACACAGCTATTTACTAAAACAAATCAGAAAGGATAATACCATAAGTGATAAGTAGCATTTTCAAAAGAAAGACGTATCTATTTGACTGCATAGCTGCACCATTGGTTTCGTAGACATGGGCATAAACATTTTGGTGGCCATCCGTTTTACTTTGATATCAACCTGTTGCAGGTGCTACTAAATACGACAATTGTCGGTCTAACTTACCCATCACAAACTGCATACTGGATTCTAAAAACTGGATTTAATCAATCACATTAATGTTTATGCCATCATTTGATAAATTTAAGTTCCAAGGACAAAGGTGCTTACCACATGCTTACTACAGGCCTTGCAGACAATAAAAAAATTTCCGTTAAAAAATAGGTTGTAAAATAAAATACAGATCACTAGGTTATTTTTCAGCAAATATATGTGAGCTTTTACAAATTTTTCTCACTTATTTCATTCAACACGCTTAAAAAACCTGAAAACTATACCCACTCTTTCGGAATCAGAATTAAATTTTGGATCCAGACAAGTGGTCCCTACTTGGCTGTTTTCTTTTTTATTTTCAACAAAATTTGAATTTAAAACTGAATGTATTGTTTTGTGGACCACCCTGTAATAATGCTTTTAACGCGAACCTGGTGTATTACCTATTAATTTCAACCATAGGCCTAGTGACTGTGGGTGAATCGGAATTTATTATTCTCGCTACGCATTGTAAAATCTGTGCATTGTAATACACGTTCACTAAAATCTTCAAAATGTTAAAAAAATATTTGCAAAACATTGGAAGGAAAAAAACAGTTCCCGAGAGGAAATTGCTCTTTTTAGTGCCAAAACTGAAATCTTAATTACATCCCAGTTTTCATTAATTTTTTTTTATATTCAAGACAGACCACAAAAGATTTTTAGTATTTCTTCAAGTTAGTACCTGTAAACAACTTTCACGAGCTGATAAACAGGGCAGAAAGCCAAATGGGCTCGATAAGTGTTAATATATACAGATGCAAACCTATTTATGTTGTCT
>JAHWFP010066207.1:93950-107918 GCA_023313725.1 Lithobius niger
ACTATTCCAAGGTCTTTGCTTGAAACGCGTGTACCCTTGGGCGTGGTACCCTTCGAAACGCGTGTACTTAGCGCGGAAATTAACACGTGTACTCAGCTGTCTAAAATAAATTACACCACATAAACCAAGCTGATTTTTCAAAATAAATACTGATAAATACGCACAAGTCAGTTTGATTGGTCTTATCTCCTTGCCTGGGTACATAACAGCCCAGCGATCAGATCGCAGTTAAATCATCCTAGGCCCATTAGGATAGGACTTTTCTTTTTCGTGACGAGTATTTTTCTTCGTTTGTTATGACAGGGAACATGGTTTATTTTAATAATCTTACATGGGACTACAAACTTAACAGTTTCGGCTTCCAGCAATCAGACGCGGGGGGGGGGGGGAGGCCATGCCCCTGCCCTTTTCGTAAAAAAAAAGCCCTATTTTGGTTTTCTGAACCGATAAACGCTGGTGCAGAAGCCACAGAAAGGGGCATAAAAGGGTAAAAAAGTGAAACAAGCTTAAAAAAGGGGTAAAAAAAAAAAAGACTTACGAGCAAATATAAAAGATCCCCAGAAAAAAAAAACCTCCGCGTGTCCTTTTACAAAAGTTGCCCTGCTTAATCGGTGGTCTGTGCACGCTCTCTTTACCCTAACGCCGAGTTTCATGATGTATACACGGCCAGCTTTTGAGCCCAGACTGTTTGACCAATCTTCCGTAACTCTCGTAATGTTACGAAAAGTGTTACCATAACGTGAATTCTGTTCAGTAACGTCGATATTTTTCGTACCCACCTTTAAAGATGATTAACCACCCTACTATGGAGTCTCTGAGGGTACTATGCTGAGACCACTGCTGTTGCTTGGTTTTTATAAAAATCGATGCTTCGTTTCCTTCAATATCTGTAGAAAATGTTGGCTTGGTAACAGTGAAGCAATGACAGAAGCCCATGATAATGTGAAAGTCTGGGTTTATCATCGGCCAGGTTACCTTTGAAGTAGATAAATGGGACAGGCAATTTCCCATTGGACAAGACACATTTTCTGGGTATAAGTAATAGATATCCATGAACAAGACCCGGTTAACCTGAAATAATTGATTGTCTGTGAGAAACGGAAAGTCCAAATATCAAGGGGTGGCGAAATTGCACGAGCAGAATTAGCGCGATATTTGGACTGATATTTGGATATTTGGACTGTCCGTATCGAGCAAAAGATCAATTATTCAGGTTTACCGGGTTTTGTTCACGGATACGTGTTTAAATGCTAAGGTGTGACGTCAAGCTAACTTTCCGGATTTATTTAAGTTTTTAAAGATTTTTGTTTGTAAATTTTATTTGTGAATCATGAATTTAAGAATTTTTACATGCGGCTTATGTAAATTTCTGAACGGAAGCGTCTGGGTGAGAAGCTTCCTGTGTACGAAGACAAAGCGACGGGGAGAGAGATTCTGTTCCGTTTAGTTACCGATGTTTGTGTTTTAAGGTAAAACTATTTTTTTCTACTTTAATAGTTTAAATATGATGAGAGTATAAAATGTACTATTCGCTTGTGAGTCTCATAGGTGTATTTCAAGGGTCAGTAGCCTAGTTTTCGTATCGTGACAAAAGGTTGCCAGGTTGGGCCATTCCTTCATGGGTGGGGGCATCGCATAGTACGCAAGTTTTTTTCTTCGTATTACAGTGTAGTACGAAAAATGTTGCTGGTTGCAAATGTGCCCGTTTATGCAGGTTGCAATGGGGTGTGCTGGTTGAATTTATGTTGTGCATGGTAGTTTTTCAAAATCGGTAATTATATGTCACGTGGTGGAGCAGGGGTCGTGTAGACCCCGAAAGAAGTGTTAGATTATCAAAAAGTGTGGGTTATCAAAATTAACCTACGGTGACATTTTTGGGTTTTCAGATTAACTGTATACAACGACTACTTTTATCATGGGTAGGTGTTAGCATGACATCCCACGGTGCATTAATGTTGTATAAACGTCCAGTCATATTGAATGGCTTGGCAGAGGGTGGGAGGCTGGATAAATTAATAAAGTCAACTCACCCTCCTAACCTGAAAAGATTGTACCCCCTTTCCTCAGTTTCATAAGGCAAATAAATCTTACCAACCACTCGCATTTTCTTACTCTCCCATTCTTGCTAATAGTGGATGATTTCCCGTAGCCAAATTAAATAAGTCGCTGTTCAGAATTGACATGTTCTTAATGCAACTACGCTGCATTTTATATTGAATTCCTGTAGACACTTTCCGTTTATGTCCGCCCTCGTCTCAAACCTGCTGTTATAGCCTACCCTTACATGTTTAATAGCGAATGGTAAATGAAGTGTTCTGAGCCCTTTGGTTGCTGTTACCTATAACAAGTTCTTCAAGCTCTTTTCGATCTGGAAGTGTTTTTTAAATAATGTAAAATTGAACGTGTACCTTGTTGAAGGTAAAACATTGAGAATCTTACCTAGCATTGTGTTTTAAGTCTACTTTTAATGTCCATAAAACTTAGGTAGCAAATCTCGATTGGACGTTTCTGCTAGAATACTAAGCGAATGAGTGGTCCATAAATTCCTTACTTGGTGAGCCAGAGCAACCAATTGAAATTAGGCAGTGGTGTAACTAGGGTTTTTTATTGAGGGAGCAACAAGAGCCATTTAGCCGAATGGTATGGCGCGGGAGACAACTAAGAGGTTTGGGAGAGCCCCGGAAACTGACGCATTTTTGCTATTTTCCGGCATTTTCTGGCCTTGTAAAGTGCCGTAGGACACATTTTTTTAAAATCAGTTTTGCTGACTGCATTATGCGCATAAACAAATTTGTAATGCAAATCTTCCAGTTTTCCATACCAGATACTTATTTGTTATAGATAAAATACATGTCATGTTAGTCAAGTTTTTTTCAGCCATGCAAAAAGTGACTTGGTCAATTTGCCGAATAAGCCTTCAAAATCTTACAGAGAAGATCTTTTGCCCCACTACTAGTTACGCACTCAAGTTAGGCAGAGAATACACAGAATGAACCATGAGGATTTTGGTGCGCTGATAGTGTAATTGCAGTAGCAGATCTACACAACATTTGTGTAGATATAATTTGAGAAAACAAAACACCCTCCACACACACACAAAAAATATTAAATACTCTTGTATTTATTAACCACTAAAAACAGAAACTGAACTAAAGATTAGGTATTCTTAAAACTACTCTTAATGGACAAAACAAAAATTCACTTTACCACAAATAATGAATAACTCCACTGTCCACTGGAATTTTCAGTGGATTATTTCTCGTCCAACTTCTTCAGAAGAGGTCAACGCACCACAAGACGAAACGAGGATCACAACATATCAGACGGTGTCTGAATTTGAATTTGGCGCATTGTCAGTTGGACCAATGATCTCTACAGCACGTTCAAATTCTGACATCTCACTGTTTGCCCCGTTTCCTGGAGAGCTCAGGCTTCACGAACCAGTTGATGTTGGGATAGGCCAGGTGGGCCATGTTCAAGATATTGACTCCACGTGCCTGAATGTGTCTAATGGCTAGGGACTACGTTCCATGCAGGTGTGGACCATTTGGCATATTGGACTGCAACAAAGCAGAGAAGACTTCACACAAGCGATTTGGTGCTTTTTCTTGTGATGCTGCACAGAGATCACATCATCAACATCAACGTCTTTAACTTTCTTACTTTCCCTTGGTGTTCTTCTAGTCTCGCTTGCAGTCTGTGACACATTTCTCAAATGTAAATCAGACAGACTCTGAACTATTCATTCTGGCACTTGACCCAAAATTTGTGCCAGCGACCTCCACCTCCACACTAATCTTACTCCAACCTGCAAGTGGCATTGCTCCGATTTAGCTGGACACCCCAAGATGCACATGGCACACCTCACTTTTTCAGTCCTCAAGCTGCCACCTAGCTGTCCTACCTGTCCAAAGACCAGAAAATTGCACTTAAGACTTTGAGAAACAACCCTGTCATCACACTGTCTTCAGACAAGACAAACGCCTGTCATTACGGACACTCTAGGTTATAATGATTGAGTCCTTGAGAAAATCAAACAATTGGTAATTTATGAGCAGGTCAGACACTATCTAAGTCGGTGCAGAATCAAGTTGAATCTAAACTCGGGTACCTTGAAAGCCTCAACCTGCTTGATAAAGAGAGAGACGATTGACCCCGTCTCCACCTGCAGATTCTACCCCCCTCCCCCTAGATCTTTGCCCAGATCAAGACCCACAAGCAAAGATATCCCATGCGAATCATTTCATTACATCCGCTAAGAATGAGCTCCCTAAAGTGGCACTCTCACCGATTGAAAGTAGGGCAGAATCTGGCAACATTTAGCGCTGTCTAGTACTTGTTTGCACCAAGTGAAGGAATGCACAACGGTGTTTCTTTTAACGAAACAAACAAGCCACGGCCTCCTTACTAATTGTGTGAAAATTTGGTATGTCCTCGAGCACCTGGGAGAAAGTTGTAAAGGTTAACAATATCTCCGCCGCTAGATGGCGCCATGGTATTTTCGTTCGCTTTTCAATCGGTGATAGTGCCACTTTAAGGAAGTCGACAGGTGGTTGACGGGAAGGCTAAGTAAGGCATCTGGGGAAACCACAACCAGAAAAACATCCAGGAGCTGCTTGACGAGACCCAGCAAACCCATCTAGACAGCGACCAATGTCTCGTCTCGTTTTACCTTCTCTGAGCATCCCCCACCGCTTGCTGATGGACGTCCCGCATGTGTGAACATCGAAAAGGATGAACACTGGACCAGTCGAAAACTTATGAAATGTGGTCTTTCTTCAGGCTTTGCAATGTGTGATGGAAAAACATCTGTCCGGAAGGTACGTATTCCCATTCCTGTTCTGGCAAAAATGGTGGAGCAATTCTTGGATGAGCACATCACCATCAAATTCCCAACCATGACGGTCTGGCGAAGGTTCGTTGATGATGATGTAGCCAAGCCCAAAGAAGCCGAGATCCAGCAAGTGCTGAGTGAGTTCAATGCATGGAACACCAGCATCCAGTTGACCTTCAAAGGAGTTAGAAGGCAGCATTCCGTTCCGTTTCTTGATGTCAAGCGGACTATGAAAGACAGGACGGCCTAGTTTAAGCGCTACCGAAAAGCAACTCGGTCAAGAAGAGGGGTTTCCTACGCATCTTGCCACCCACAGCACCAGCTACGTGCCATCCTCTGCAATCATTCCTCCACCCTACGTATAGTACACCAGCACTTACAAGCAAATTCCTGGTTTCAGTTTTGGAACTGTTCCCCAGGTGCTATCCAGTAATGATGAAAAGGTGGAGTCCTCCATCTTCCGTATGGTAAAAGATTTGCCAAGGAGTCCATTTTGCCTATGAGGCTGTTTGTAAGAGTGAAGGCTCAGAAACTTTCTGGACTGGTTTACGAAGTCTCCTATTCGTTCTAGAGATGGCATTGCGGTTCACACGGTCGAAAAGAACAAGAAAGAGGAAGGATCGAGCAGAGATCTATCTTGATTATTTGTAATTCACTCCGAAGCCAAACAGTGAAGAAGATCTGAAGTGTCTTGGAGGTCGCCTGTCATCTGTTTTTGGTTCTGATTTTGAATAGCCAGTCGTCTAGGTAGGTGTGAGCCTTGGTTGGTGTAGATGTGCCAGGACTGGTCTTAGGATGTGAGTGAAAACCCTTGCAGCTACGTTGGGGCAAAATGGAAGGGTTTGAAATTCAAACACTTTCCCGATGTAAATTAAGCCAAAGAGGTGTCTGAGTGGTGAAGTGGTACATGAAGGTATGCGTCCTCGAGATCTATGGAGACAGTTCCATATCAAGTGTTGGTTTTCCATTGAGTTGAGAGGTTTTAAGTTGAAGATTAATCTTTCTCCTCTGGACTTCTTTGGCCTTAGAAAGATTGAACTTTAAAAGCCCGGGCGCAGTCTCTTTGCTTTCTGCAATGACTTCTTTTCTTAGTAATTCCTGAATTTCGAACAACAGATTTGCTGAGAGTAGTGTCGAAAAATCCCAAGGCGATCGAGATGTTAACAATGGTTTGCTCTTGAAAGTTGGCTTGAAACCCAGGCTTATTGTATTGGGTACCCTAGGATTTGATGTTAACTTCTTCCATGAGGGTAGGAAGAGCCTGAGCCGAACTCCTGGTAGGTTGTGGCTCCGTTGGAGGTTCATGTCATTGTCTAGGTTTGGTTTTCCCTCTGGATCCTGGAGATGTGTAGCGCTTTCTTTGGTCTGTGGAAAAATTTTAGTTTTTGTTTTCGCCTCTTCCCCGAAAGAAAGACCTCCCACGAAAGGGCTGCTGGTTGTAGTTACGATTAGAGCTGTAGTTGTCTTGATTCAATTGTTTCTCGGTTTCCCAAATCGTCCTTCAAATTCTCTTGTAGTAAGGTTTGTAAGAAATTTCGTCAGCACATTGCGACAGCTGTTTAGGCTTTACTTCTTTTGGTTTGCGAGCAACATCAAAGTAAAGAGCTAATTTGGGGATTAGGCCTCTAAAGAGTCTCAGTTTCATGGATGGGTTGATAGTGAAGCTCATGCTTAATTAAATAATTAAGGTTGGGAGGCGATTAAAGGACAAGATCATGTAATAAGAGTAGATTGAAGACGGCTCTGGTGGTCTAATACATTGAGTGAAAGGTTGAAAACAGGCGTTCATTAATTAGTAACACTAAGCGTTTGGTTTTGGCAGGGTCCGTTTCAATGGATAGTTTTTCGCAATGAGTGTTGGCAGCCGGGTGTAGAAAGTCAGCCTGTAAACCAGTGCGAAGACCTAGTCGTATAATCTTGGCATTGTCTTTAAGCAGGGCCGATTGGACTTCAACGTTTTTCGGAATGTTCACGTCGGTGCCAAAAACCAGCTTTACTTCCGACGGTAAAAATCCAGATAGGGTTTATGTAGCAAAATAATTAGGATTAGCTGTACCATCACTAAGAGATCTGAAGACGGGGAGAGGGAGGTCTGTCAAGCTCGAGTGGTTCCTCTTTCCCTCTAAGTCACCTCCATTGCTCAGAAGGGTGGGGAGGAGAATATAGATTGACCGAAAACTGATCTCGGAGGCAAAGCCAAAACCGACTTGAACACCACGGTTCTTCATAGGAAGATCTTCTTCAGATGGTTTGTATAACAAACAATTTGGGATGACGTTCTCAACGGTTTTCAGTAATACTGGAAGAGGGATACCAGACAGGTCGGTGTTATTACGAGGTAACTGAGGGTTGACAAAACGGTTGTTTGAATCAACAGACCAGAGCGGCTTCGTGAAGTTTCTAATTGTCATTTTCCTATCAATAGCTGCGTTGAATTCCTGAGCTTGTCCATCGCTCCTTAAAGCGTTTTCAAAACAATCGGTATTCGCATTGTTTGTTTGCTTTGATTTCTTTACTTTGCCATTTAGTATTATCCCTTCTATCTTATCGCCCGTCGTAGTTTTCCTTGTCGCTTTTCTGCTTATCATCCTTAACCTTATCGTCTAAAAGCATTTCATCATGCTTCTTTTCGTTTTTTCATCTTTCGTCGCAATGCCTTTCGTCCTGTCATCTGATGTTTCTTTCCTTTTCATCCTGTCGCCTTTCGTTTTTTCCCTTTTATTCCGGTCGTCTTACGTTCTTTTCCTTTTGGTAGCGTAGCCTTTCGTCCTGTCGTCATTTTTTTTTTTCGTCCAGCGGCCATTCGTTTCGTCTATTCATCGTCCTTCAGTGTCAGGTCTTTTCGCGATAGTGTTTGTCACAACCGATGTTGGGTTTACTATGTTTACGATCACAATTCAGATCAACATAGGCCACATGTCGTTTCTGGTCCTTGGTATCAAAGTAGCGATATTTGGTGTTGAGTCACGTGTAACTGGTCGATCATGAACAGAATGTCTCAAAGAAGAAGGACACGGAGAATCATTGAAACAGCTCGACGGCCGTGAACAGAAGCTCAGACGGCATACAGAGCCTCTAAATGTTGTCCGTGGTGTCTAAGAAGGTGAACTCGTCCATTTGAGGGTTAACAGGGAATCTTGACCGGTGTTGTTATTTATCCATTTTCGGACGTAAGTGCGGTTCCCATCAGGCATAGTATATTAACTCAATCGTCATGGGTTACGTGCGAGCCCGATGACCAAGATTGATGAGTACTAGGAGTCGTCAACTTGGGGCTGCTGCCAGCACGCCAAGATGAGTTCATTAACCTCATCACGGGATAAAGGTCCAAAGTTCGTCGAGGTATAAAGTTCAGGCCTGTCACGGGCAGATGACAGAGGTTGAAGAAGCTTTTTTGCAAGAACGGATAAGTGCAACGGTTCAACATCATATCGTCGAGTGCTGGTCTTGGGTTTCTTCAACTTCGATGTTATAAATCTAAATTTGAGTTTCGAGTATTAGGCTTTTACAGCTATAACTGCTACCGCAGAGCAGTTTCATTGCGAATGGAAAAAGCTGATTGTTCAGCAAGAGCCGTGAAGTAGCCACGGATTGGTTCCAAAGTTCGGTTGATGGCAGACATCTGTTGTAGTGATAAGCCAGCATCCATAAACAAGACGTCCCGAAGCTGGTCAAAGGTGTGATCGTTTCGAGTTGGCAAAGGAGCAGAAGGTAGAAGCGCCAGCACAGCAGCAGCATCACGACAGTCATGGCTGACCGAAAGGATGGCACAGCAGATGGATGAGGAGAAGCAGCAAAGCCGGGCGTGGTAACAAGAATATCGTCAAGCAGCAATCCAAGTCCACCATTCCCTGATCTTGGGTCGACAGTGGAGTGCATGACGGTATATGAACGCTTCGGAAGGGAAGGTCGAGAGCCAGAAAAACGAACATCCAAAAGAGCACAAGAGCTAGGGTCCGGTGGCGGTGAAGAGGGACTCTTATCGGTGTCTTGATGGAACCCGAAGAATGGCTATAATATCTTTGTCTGTTCATCAGTTGATGAAAGCGAATACAAAAGGGTGTAAGGAGCACACATCTGAACAATTCGGGCGCTAGAGAAAGAAAGATGTTTTGTGATGCCACGTTGGGTGTTTTATAGGAGTGTAGGCCCGCACGTCAGGGTCAGACAGCTGGTGATTATCTGAAATCAATCTGTAGGGATAAAAAGCCTTTGAGAATGAAATGCTTAATTTACAGGCAATGTATATTTTCATAGCTACAGACAGTTTATTTCTATCTAGGACAATTTTCTCTTCCAAAAGGAACAAGCACACCAGATCATTTTTTTTTTCAAAATCTTACTATGTATTTCTTCCACAAGTCTTCATCAACTTTTAAATGAAAAAAAAAATTTAAGCGTTGAAACTGACTTACCCACCCAAAAATTCCTTTCAATAAAGCAGTCGCCACTTTTACTTAAGTAATGCTGACTTTGCATGCCGCCATACATAGACCTATGGCAAGATTACAAGGATAGAAATAGTGTTGGGAGTTTTTGTTGATATATCCTTTTAAATTTAATTTATTTTCTTAAAAATAAGAGTTGGTTCCGAACATAGCATGAGGTCATCTTTCATTTTCATCAAAGATGACCTCGTGCTATGTTCGGAAAGTTCGTTCAGATATCTAGGAGGCTAATGTATGGCAGTGTGCTAAGTCAATATTACACGTAGCCAACACTTCATCGCGTTTCAGGTTAGTTTGCAAAAGTATTTGTATGGTAGTGTGAGCAGTCAGCAGTACGCATTGAACTGTACGTTTACTTCACAGTTCTTCAATACGTATAACTGACTGAGTGAGTACACTGCCATACAAATACTTTGGCAAGCTAACCTGAACAAAACTTCTTATTAAAAGAGATGCGACAACGGTTTGCTAGGTACAATACCTATTGACTTTGTACACCGTCATGGATTAGCTTCGTAGATTTCTGAATGAATTTTCCGAACCTTTCTCGAGGCTACCTTTGAAGAAATTAGGGTTTCAGCATCCAACTCTCGATTTTTAAGAAAAACTAAATTTGGTACAGAACTAAACTTAATTTTGGTACGATATATCAACAATAAGTAACTCCCAGCAGTCTTTACTTGAGGCTATATTCAAAGGGTATGGAAATTAAAATAAAGACTTTTAAGGATCAAGTGCTGCATTTTAAATTGTTCAAAGCAATTTAAAAGCAATTAGCTGCCTGTTCGTCATCAAGTAGGCCCTTGATAACCAGCTTTAGTTCGACCTTTTGCAAATAAACTTCTTTGCAGAGCTCTTTAAGGAATTTAAGGCCTTACAAATGCTAAAATGACAAATGAGGACTTGGGTGTGTCAGGTTTGTAAGCACCAAGACTAGGGGCCGAATTCACAAATTTTGATCCGGGTGCAAATTTGCACTCCAAAATATGTCTTCGGAGTGCAAAACCCAAATATAAACCAACACTATGGTCTCCTATTTCATAGCCATTGAAAATCTGAACATTCAGCATCACAATAATATGTAATGTTTTCCTACACTTTGCTTAAAACTGACTTAACGTCACTATTCAACTGAAAAATCAATGCCTATAGTTTAACCAAATGTAGTAAAAAATGGAGTTAACTTCTTTGGAGGGAATGGTGTCACTCCAAGCTGTTTAAAATGCCGCAAACCGCAAGTCTGTTAACTTGTGCGGTTCAATAGTTATGAAAAATTCAACTTCGGCGTGCAATTATGCACTCCAAGAGTTGCTTCAGGAGTGCAAAGTGCGATTTTGGAGTGCAATTTGAACCTGTGCATCCGAATATTTCGACCCCTGCCAATACAAACCCAGTAGGATTAATCCCACCATCATCAGAATTTTATGCCTCCTGACAAAGTATTACCAGCGTATACGAAATTATAGAGGAAGAATAGTTTTTTTTATGTCAAAAGTTGCGTGGTAATTTAAAGACATATACCCCCCAGTGCCATTTTTTCCAATCGTCCACATCAAGTACGGCCCCAAAGTTTTATTTACTTACCGTTAGTCAATCTCTAGCTAAAAATTCGTTTTAAAATGTGGCGTCTAGGAGATTTTCTGTTGAACATAGGGGAACTTTATTGATGTATTGCGCTCTTACAATAACCAAGACGTTTCATCTGTTTGTGCATTTACTAATTTGCTAATAATTACCATGAGATCAAAAATCTAAAAGACTAATGCGATAAAAATTTAAATTAATTATTCCAATAGATCGCCGAAGCAAAATTATAAAACACCAGTCTAGAAAATTATAAATTGTGATTTTAAAATACGGGAATCATTCCGGTTTGTGACGACACAATTCATGCGTTCACGCTGACTTGTCTATTAGGCGCAATGCCAACTGAGATAGTAGCTTGTTTTTCGCTGCGAGGAACGAAGCTACTGCCTCAGTTGACCTTGACTATGGTAATGCATGGATGCGATCGGCGCGTAGCTGTTATAAGGCAGGCGGTATGTTGCTTTAATTGTTTTCTTTATCATTACTCCATCAGTCCACTGCCAGAATTGGTCTTGTCAACAATGACGGCAACATCCTTTACTTCTAACAACGTAAATTCCTACCACTGACGGATCCCAGTAAAAGGCTCCAAAAGGCTGATGGATAAAAAGCATACAGGTCAAAAGGCTGACAGACAAAAAAGGCAGACACCCTATACCCTAATAAAACTAAATTATAAAAAACTAACCTAGAGTACATTTTTTTTTTTTATCTCGAACTCATAACCACATCCATTATAAATTTTGGAACACTACTTGGTGAAGTGGAGGGGTGTTGATTAAGAATTCTAGTCTTCTAGTAGTTGGTAAAAAAAATCTTACATGTAAGAAAATGTATGTATTACCTATAGATGTTAAACATCTTATAATAGTTTAAAAAGAACTTAGACAAAAATTAAGATCTTCCTAAATTCCACATTATGAATTTTAGGGGGGGGGGGGCTTTCATAAATTTGTAATTATTATTTTTTTTTATGTTTCTTTAACCAACATTAAAGCCATTTAATAGCTTCCTAATTGTTTATTTGTTGGTTGCTATTTGTTTATTACGATTTAATTTACTAAAATACTAACCTCAGTTGGTAAGGGAAGAAATGTGACTACCTCATACATGACAAGTAGAAAAGAAGCAAGAGAGATCTGCAAAGAAGTTTATTCGTAAAAGGTTGAAAAAAGGTTGAACGTATTATATAACGTTGCTTTTTAACGGTCTCATTTGTTCATCTGGATTTTATTTTTTACTTGGGCCGATCCTACACCTCCCGTGTCCAACACGTTTGACGATGCCATCGGGGGCCATAGAGTCCCTTGCAGGTCTAACCTTGGTGGTAAGGCATTCGTGTCCCAATACCTAATCCCCTCACCTTCCCCTGGCCAATCTGTATCATTATTTGAGATTGTCTTCTGTTTTTTAATTGAGGCTGGCTGTTAGCGATCTTAGGGTCCTTGCCAGACCTGTTGCTATCGTGAGAAAATTATTATTATAAAATCAGGTGATCAAAGGCTACTTGATGATGAACAACAGGCAGTAAATGATTAATACTATTGGGAGTGTGGTAGGCGCGGTTACCATAAGTAGGAATTACAAAGTAGGCTACTGCAATACATATGCTACGACACTTCTTACGAATGGCCAACATGTGTTACGATCATGTAATACAGATCACACCGACTTTCCGAAAGTAGTCGCAAGCAATCGCACCAATGAAAAAAAATAAATAAAAGTGTAAAGCTTGTTCGTCGTGTGATAACCCAGTTCGGATAATTCAAGACGAACTAACCTGTACGCCAGAATCTTCCCAATAGTGCATGTCTTCTTAAGAAGCATTACGAAAGCGAATCAAGAGCGCAAGGAAAGAAGAACTTCCTGAGGAAGTAACTTCGTTGAAAGGAAATAATACCCTGTTTCAGAAATACGTAAACACATCATACTGCGAGAGTTCAGAAAATCGTAACACTAAAGTTAAACAAACACGGACAATCTCAAACAATGAAATTAGTCCACAATTTCCGTAAATTTTCTACAGCTTGTGTGGAGGAGAATGTAACACGTCTCCCAACTGTCTTCTTCAGGATTATTTCGAGGTTTTTCTGGAGTTTGACATGTTGAAAAAACTGGAAAAATTTACTAACGCTTAAGTCAAAAAGTAGATCTTTGTTCAGTTGCTTGAGCGAATTTTCGATGAACTTCTTATTAAATGATGGTTAAAAATTAATAAAAGCAAGGTTCATCTTCATCAGGCTTCTTTCTAGTTGTAGTCGGAACTCTGTTTACATCTTGTCGAACTCGTACTTGCTTGGAAATTTAAATCGTCACTCTCGCTCTCCGACCACTGATCTTTACGATGTTCGTTGCGTTGCGTGCTCCACTTCTTCTTGAGGTATCGTTGTGTGCTCCACTTCTTCTCGAGGTATCTGTTGAGGGTTGGGTGTATCAGTTGACTGACGGTGGGATATGATGGTGGCAGTATGTTCATAAGGGGAATCTTGGCTTTTTCGAAATGTTGTTTGGCTATGGATTCCAAGGGCCTGAGGTGTGCTTCTCTTGCTGAATTGGAGGTGAGTAATGCTGTCGTGGTATACCAGGCTGTTGTGTGTCTTGTTTCTAGATGGTGTGCTGCTATACCATTTTCTGGGTCTGGCTCTTTGATCTTGTGGCCGAAATATGATCGAGGATTCGCACATCGATTGCTCTGCGTGTTTCGCCAACGTAAATTTCGTTGCAATCGTTCAGTCGTTACAGTGGTTCATTGCAGTCGTTCCAAGCAAGTAAGAGTTCGACAAGAACAAACAGAGTTCCGACTACAACTAGAAAGAAGCCTGATGAAGATGAACGTTGTTTTTATTAATTTTTAACCATCATTTAATAAGAAGTTCATCGAAAATTCGCCACAGCAACTGAACAAATTGCTACTTTTTGACTTAAGCGTTAGTAAATTTTTCCAGTTTTTTCAACATGTCAAACGTAAACATTGGTCAAAGTAAAAACCTCCATCGCATTTTCACTTTTTCTGGAGTTTTGACTCACATCAGTTTGGTTGTTGACATCACATGGTGGCTGTGGCCTTCGACGTCACGCTCCTGTTTGCGTAGCCGACCT
>JAHWFP010066208.1:9517-57266 GCA_023313725.1 Lithobius niger
CCCCCCCCAAACAAGAATAACAAAAATGCGTTTTTGTTATACCTATTGAGACTGTCTGCAGATGATCTCCTGTAGCCAAGATTAGAGCTGTAGCCAAATTAAATAAATAGCTCTCCACACCGACCGTGAGTTACCATTAGGCTCGTTAAAAGGTAACGTGTTTCGTCCAACGAAAAGATACTTTGGGTTAGTATTCTCTAAAATGTTTCATCTCTTGTCGTGATTCGTGCAATAAGTACGATGAATAAACCGTTTGTTTGTGTGTCCATATCCGTAACATAGTCAGCACCTGACAGACAGAAACTAAGAAACCAGGTGCCAAGACTTTTTTGCCAATTTCCACCAACCCACCATGAAGAGAAATGAATGTGCAGTTGATAATACAAGAAACATGATCCTGTTGCAGGGTTCAGACAATAATTTAATTCTCAATTTCCCTGACATTTCCAAGTTTTCCAGGTGCATCCAGTGGCAATTTCCAGGTATTTGCAAGACGCTTGGTTAGGGAAACGGGCAGTAGCTAATATTTAATTTAATATTTGTTCGAAATAATCCGACATCGCAGAAAATGGCTATTCAGAGACTAGTCCCGACGGGACTAAAGACATTTTCATCACAGATATTGGTACTAACCTAAGGTTTGGTTTATTGAAGTTATATCTAAAATACTTGAACATATTAAAGCACAAATTAAAATATTTGCTACTGGCCTAGGATTTTGTTTCTGGGATCTGCTAATTCAATGGAATTTACAGATCAGATACAAAGACATTTTTTCGAATTTCTGTCTTTTCCCCGATTTTCAAAAAAAATCTTGTTTTCCCTGAAATTTCCCCGAGATTTTGGCTTTATTTTCATTTTTGCAGAGATATCCAGGTTATCCAGGATTTGTCTGAACCCTGTGTTGTAGAATCCTGAAGTTCCCATGCTATAGTTTGTTCCACATTACGTGTGCAGGAAACTGACTGTATGACGCCACGTTTCCTTCCACTACGAGTGCAAAAATTACGTAAACATCTCACTCGTAGACTCGAACAGTAATCAGTAATTGTCTCGAATCTACGTGTGTGATATCCACATGTTTTTTGCACTCGTAGTGGAAGGAAACGTGGCGTCATACAGTCAGTTTCCTGCGAACATAATGTGGAACAAACTATAGAACTCCGTCGTTCAGTTGCAACCCTTTCCCGGTTAGGGCGCATTTACCCAACGGGACTCGCCTTTACATTCTCGCAGCTTGAATTTAATCGCGAAGGCAAAGGCAACGTTACCTTGGTAAGAACCCTACCTGGATTAGCTAAATCCGACATCGGTTGAATAGATGCTTGCAGTCTTATAATTTGTGGCAACAGGGCAGTGACATTTGCCGCCATATTGGCACCAGTATGGGTTTTGGAGGGCATAACTACAAGGTGCACTACATAAAAATGGAGGGAAAAACAACGGAAGAGCGGATTTCTTAGGCTTAAAATAACGTTGTTTTCTCCAACAACAAAAATCGCGCGTTGTAGGTCTAAGAATCACTCCTCACAGCATCGGCTTCAGTATGACGCCCTTCTATTTTTCTCTGCAGTGCCCCTTGCAGTTAACCCATTAAGGCTCCACCATAGAGTTATATACAATAATACTACGTCGTGTCACTGCTCTATAAGATAAAGAATTCCTCCTGACGGAACGATTGCCTAGTCGTTTCTGAACTCACATTATTGATTGTTTTCGTTGCGAGCCAACAGAGCTAAAACGCCCGCCATGTTGGAATTTAGGATGATTTCTCGCGTCTAGCTGCGGGAATGCAAAGGCAAGTAGCTGCGTAAACGCGCCCTTATACCTTACGTGCATCCCCATCCCTATTTGCTATCTCTTTCGCATAGGGTCTTTCAAAGGAGAGTATAGTTGGATTTAGCGTAGAAAACTTTACTAAACTCGAGTTGCGTTATCGAGTCCAAATCTATCCACGATGAATAATATAAGCACTTATCCTCTAACGCGGCAACACGAAATCTTATTTTGCAAAGTCATCGCGAAGTCCAGCAAAGTGGTCCATTCTAAATCGATGAACGCGCAGTAATTACGGGCGCTTCGATTTCGAAACCATTTTGCATATTAAGTTGCAAACGCACCCGAGTCCATTAATTAGGGCAACAAACAGTCAGCACATCTCTTAACTTGCTAATAAGTAGCCAATCAAAATCTGTCTCTCGTAATAAGAAGATAATGTAAGCTCTAATTAAAAGGGAATTAGAGGCAAAGCACGTCCAATGTATTAGTATTCATGATGGCCGTGTCCATTACGCAAATCGCCCGCCTTCGCTACCGAAGCCCTGACGGACATTTTGCCCGGCCGATTCATTCTGAAACTAACTATACCACGCAGCAAGTTCGCATATAAAGTGGCTTTAGGTTGCACGACACGAATTTGCAAATTAAAGTTGTAGGGATGCGTGTATTGGCAAAGCGAGTTGAGAATGGTCGATTGATATTTTGAGAGAGGAAGAAGCCGTCTGGAAAAGAGCAAGAGCAAGGCGAACACCTTGATGTGCACTGATGGGTAACAAGTTTGTAGCGTGCACAGATCCCCGAAAGGGCAGGGGCAACTTTTAGTAAAAGGGCACAGTAAGTTTTATTCAGAACCTTTATTTTTTTGCTTTTTTTTTACCCTGTTCAGGCCTTCTTCTTGTCATATTATGCCTTTTTCAATGAAGCTTTTGGCCCTTTCTCAGGCACTGCTACACCAGCTATGTCGGCACAAACAGGCAATTTTTTGTTTTACAAAAAAAGGGCATTTTCGGAAAAGGGCAGGGCAATTCTCCCCCCCCCCCCTCCCTCCCTCCTGTGTACGCCACTGGTGCAAGTCAATTCCGGACTCGGAATTAACTAACTCGATGGAATTCGTGGAGTTGAGTTGAACAAAAGACAATTCTCGATAACGAAATTGATGGAATTAACTGCATTACTATCCAATTCCGCTAGACTGAACTGGACTTTTCGTAGGTGGAGCAATAAAAAATGACTTGGTAGAAACAGACTTGATGACCATCAATTCCATCATGTTCCGTGCAGGTTGAAGGCTTGACTTGCTAAGTCATTCATCGGAATAACAATGCTTGAATTTGATTTGATTATGATTTGGTTTAAGATTCTTTGAGAGATGCTTTGGATGCGATTTAACCTGAACCGTATAAGAATCACAATCAATTCAGGTCAATCTCTCTCGGCGGTAGGCACCCAGAAAATGTTCAGATATAGGCCAGATTGTATCTCATAGTCCAAACTACCCATACTGTATATCTGAACACAAAGTTACTGACCCTCAGTGCTCCTCTTACATGAGTTCATTTTCCGAGGGGGGGGGAGGGAGAAGGGGGTGCGGGCCCTACCCCGACACGAAGTTAAGTTTAAAATTTGGCAAAAAAAAAAAAAGACTAAATAAGGCATATTCTAAAAATTCGCTTTTCACACGTTTCAAAGACACTAAACGTACTGATAATAAGCTGTTGTTTTTCAGGGTTCCGTAGGGCTATTGAGCAGTGACACGACGTAGTATTATGATATACAACTCTATGCTGGAGCCTTAATGGGTTAGCTGCAAGGGGCACTGCAGAGAGAAACAGAAGGGCGTCATACTGAAACCGATGCTGTGAAGAGTGATTTCTTAGACCTAAAACGCGCGATTTTTGTTGTTGGAGAAAACAACGTTATTTTAAGCCTAAGAAATCCGCTCTTCCGTTGTTTTTCCCTCCATTATTATGTAGTGCACCTTGTAGTTATGCCCTCCAAAACCCATACTAGTGCCAATACGGCGGCAAATGTCACTGCTCTATAAGCACACCCCTCTCAACCTTCCAGGGGTAGACTACAAAATGTTGTATTTCCGCGGTAGTAATGCAAGATCGATGGATCGACTGGTTTAATTAAATTGCGTAATTAATGATTACTTATAACCGTAATCCCTGATGATCCATCATAATCCCTGCTTTTCAATCATACGCAAACGAGTGTGGCGTATTTTAATGAACAATTACAATAATCCATCAACAACGGCTTAACCCTGACGAGTGTCGGAATATATCAGCTGTCGACTTTTCTTTCCATTCAGAGTCCAGATAAAAACCTGGAAGTTTTGGGAAAATAAAAGCTGAAATGTCTGGTGTATACAGTGAAATTCCGGTGTAAATGCCTGGTTGTTGATAATATCATTTGCTGATAATAACAAACGGCTGCCGCGACTATACCTATTCGCAACCGGTCTTCTGTACAATTCCGCCACTTGCGAATATGTTGAGACGCACACCTCTATCGCGCACCGCAACAGCAATCTCTATTATATAATATTCAAAAACAGTAACCATCACAATTGCCGGTTAAAAATATGTTAGCAGCTTTAGGCCTAATTTTCACTTTTTAGGACTTTTGGACTTTTAGGAATTGTGTTTTACCTGCCGTTTTAATTTCGTAAGTAACGGAGAATTTGGTCCGAGACTAAAGTCTATTCATACATGCAACTAACTAACTAACTTTTTTTTTAACTAACCTTTGGTCACTGAATCGAATGGTGAAAACTGTGTCGTATATCTGGCACCGTTCGGAAGTTGAAAAAAGCGACAGACGGACAAAGTCGTTGCAATAGAGCAGTGACACGACGTAGTATTATTGTGTATAGCTCTATGGTGGAGTCAGTTACTGGGTTATCTGCAAGGTGCACTGGTAGAGGAAAAGAAGAGCGTCTTACTGAAGCCAATGCTATTAGACTGCATTTCTTAGGCCTAAATCGCGCGATTTTTGTCGATTTGTTGGTAGTTGCTGACATTTTTAAGCAAGTGGAATCTTTATTTTCCAATTACAACCTAAGCAGCATAAGGGATTGGAGAAAACAACGGTTTTTCAAGCCTACGAAATCCACTCTCAAAGCACTGGCTTGACTAGAAGTGCCGTTGTTTAATCCACCATTTCAATCCAGTGCCCCTTGCAGATATCTCTCTTGTAGCCATATGACGTCACTTGACGCTGCTCTATACGCGTTTAGTTAATTAATTTATACCTCCATTAATGTGTATATTACAGGATTAACTGCGTCATTAATCAAACATGGTACTCCAGAAAATTCAAGGTTCTAAGAACAAAAATTCCCTTTTTCAAAATTTTTTTGAGCCCCGAATTTTGGATTTTCAGATATACGGCTTTTTCAAGGAATTCAAGGTGCCAATAAGGGCTCGTTTACGCAACGAGACCTTCTCGCTCACCAAAAGCTATTTGCTTGGTAACCGCTATTTATTTACGATTAATTTCCCGTTTCTATTAAATGATTGCGGCAATAGACAACAAATTAAATGTATTATAAATAAAAACACGGATAGTGCAACAGTATTTTAAACATTGCTACAATATTGTTGCCATTTCTCGCTATTTCCAAAATTTGGTATTCTCGTTGACAAATCGCTTCTAGCAATGATCAAACGACGGTAGAATGAATAGCTACTCGCAGCGAGAATTCAAAATCCAACATGGCGTCCATTTCGGAATTATCGATTCGAAGACAAACCTTCGAATGCCGGTATTCAGGAATCTGTTCGTCGTCGTGTACTGCAGTAAAAATTGTTTTCTTGTTGTCATAAATCAACGCTGTCATGTTGCAAGCATCGTACGTCGTGTCGCGAGGCACGAGGAGAAAATTTGCGTCCGCGTTGTTGCCATGGTTACTACGTATAGACAACTGAAAGCCGCATTCTCCGACAAAGGCGAGAAGCAGCCAGCAGATTTAGTATTGATCAAGTAAAAGCTAGTGAGCGAGAAAATTGTCCTTGGGTAAACGCGCCCTTAACCAGTTAAGGAAGAGATATAGGAAGGAAAAAAACTCTGCACGGGAGATGAGATTCTGAACGGTCTTGATCGTGACGTAAGACTACATCAAGTTAAGTCTTAACGAAAACACAAAAGAACAAGCTTTTACTTAGATGAACCTTGCGAGCAACACAAGACAGCAGGTCGTCTTTCAAATTGTAACGAAGAGACCCCAACTCAGCAGGTGACGCCTATGTGGGAGGAAACAAGGCGCGATTGCCGTTCTTCCAAAAGAAGCAAAGCCCGGATGTGAGGCGCCAAACGACGACACAAACACACAAAGGCCCCCCCCCCCCCAAAAAAAAAAAACGCGAAAAGAAAGGTTGCGACTCACATCCTCCAGGACACGACCGAAAAAAAAAAGTAATCGTCTGTTGAAGACAGAGCAGGCAAGGTAATGGAGAAAGAAAATTAGGCCTGACAACGACTCTGTCTGAGACAGAAAACAAAACAAAGAGGCCGACAGCGAGACCGTTAGGACCCAAGGAGACTCGCAATCTCGGTGTTGTAGTTGTTTGAACCAAGTTACAAGGCTTTTAAGAAAGTGGGACCAGGACAGGAAAGAAACGTTTCCCTCAGTCCGTTTGCTAAGTACACAAAAGCTTTTTTCTTTCGCCCAAACACCTAATCGCATCAGTTCTTCTTTGTTGGCAATAAATTGGAGTCTGCAGACGTCAAATGTCGAGTTGGTGCGACGAAAGATCGCAACTTGGGACTAGCAAACAAGTTTATGCTAGGCCAAGTAAAACATTGTTTAAACTAAGCCCTTGAGAGAATTCGAAACTTTATGGTGCATTTACGCAACAAGATCTTCTCGTACGCTGAACGCTATTTGCTAGTTAACCGGTATATTATGCAGCGATAGCCGCGATGATTGAACTCCTCCTCCAGCAAAACTAAAACGATCAATATCTCCGTTCCTATTCAGTATTTTTCAATGAAACTTAGCCAGAGAGTAGATAAGTATGGAAGGTATTTTTATATCAAATATTATGCAATTCTGTGCAAGAGTAAAAGGTAGGAGCCATTCTTTTTGTTCTGCCACCATTTCAGAAAAAAAAATATTGCACGTAACTAAAATCTGAAACATGATCTAAGCCAGAGATTTCCTAAGCCTTCATTCTCAAAGAGACCACTTTATCAATTGGTCGAGCCATTCTGGAGTCATGGGAATTAATATTGCTTTATAGTGAGCCCCGGCCCTCAGCCATGCGCACACCCTCAAAAAAGTTACGACAACCAACCAACAGCAAACACTTGACACTAACTTATCACACAAACCAGTGATACTATTCTCTACATGGACCAGCGACCAAGTTACAGTCACATCCAATCCAACCATCCCACTATCCACAATCACAGATGATGTCCGTGCGGCGAAATCTTTCCATGTCCACCACGCACTGTGTCGTCATTACGAATTTCCCTGAGCACCAGACATTTCTGGGCACGAGGTGGTAGCTGCAACACCACGTCTCTGCTCCATCTTGCTCTTATTGCGCCACATGCCCATCTCCACTGCATACAAGATATCCACTCAAGACGTGCGCCGTGTACAGTTCACTCCACTGTGCACACTGCAGTATGTCATTGTAATACTACACTACGCACTTCCTACTCCACTGTGCACAATGTTCAACACTCCACTGTGTGTAAAACGTTCAACTACTCCACTGCGTACAAGACGTTCAACACTCTACTATGTACAAGACGTTTGACGCATTCAGCGTCCATGCAGAGAAATTGAGACAAGAGGGACCATGTAGATACCAATGTCACTTTCACAAACCGTGCAACAGCACGGAGCCGTACAACTTCGTTTTTCAAATTATGAGTTGCTAAAAGTCCATCACTGGACTTCACGCTCTGGATTCAGCGAAAGGGTGCCCCTACGTTCAGATTGTCTCACAACGCAATGCATCAGCAAATGGGTCACCGTATTCTCCTCCCCACATTCACATGCAGATGTCAGACTCAATCCCATGCGTTCTTTATGCGCCTGCAACAGGCTATGTCCCGTTCACAACCGTGACAATATGTTTGCCATCCGGAATGGTAAAGAGTCAAGCGATGTCTTGTACGAACATTGCGGGTTATTCTATAGAGCACCCGCCCCGTGGTCACTTCACTCCATTCCTTGTTCCATTGCCGCAGCATCCAGGAGCGCAAAACGTCTTGTGGGAACGAACTGCACGAACACGCGGTATACCATTGGCAGCCTCAGTATTGCCACTTCTTGCTACTCGGTCCGCACCTTCATTGCCCTCAATCCCGCTGCGGCCCCTAACCCACCTTAACGCTGGATACCCACTTGAGTTGCAGTCCAGAGTTTCCAGCATATGCTGAAAACTACTGAATCATCCACAGCTAATGATCTCACAGCCCCATTCAGAGCAGAAAAGGACGCCCGTAAGTCAGAACAACGAAGTCATGTAGTTGGTTGCAAGTCTGCAGCCACATGTAGAGCTACAGAAATTGCAATCATCTCGCATTCATAAACTCGATGAAACATTGTGCAGCTTCCGTCCTATAGATACCTTCAGGTCTGGTATGTATATACGTACACCGCCCGTCTTGGATACAGTGTGGAATGACGCGTCACAAAAAATATGGCAAGCCTGCGTGCTCTCGTTGGTAAACACTTGTTCCAATGAGGGACACCAAATCCACGGACGTGGCAGACAGACCATCGCCACAGCTGTTAGATGACTGAGAGTGGTATCTCTTAACCGAATCATCCCACGCCCTGTGATACCAAGGACTCTACATTCATCTTTACTCAGAGTTGTGTAATCCGAAAGGATCGTTGCAATTGGGTCACCCCCCCCCCCTCCGACTGATATTCCAAAGGCAAAGTGCCATAAGTTGCTCGTCTACTCTAAGGTGCAACGGCGGCTCGCATGCACAGCTGTAGTCACAAGACAACCTGTAACCGTTCTTTAACACTCATTTACACTGATCTGCAACCTACGCAAATGATGCTGACTCATAGTTAAAAATGGCAGGTGGTAGTCAAGGGTAGCTCACACGTGTACCCGATATGCCGACACCAGCGCTTTTCTGTGGATATCCCGATGACCCACAAGCACCTTCAATATCGGCAATCGATGCTCTACAGTTTCCAGCAGGACTCTCGCATGCTCAGTCCACTTTACCCCACTATTTAGCCACACCCCTAGATATTTCACCTAACTGACTAGGTGTATCTGAACACTATCAACAGTAACAGCAATAGACGTATTACAAACTGCCACCGAGTGGGAAAATATCACCAGCTCTGCCTTCGCTGCAGCCAGCGGCAACCCACAAATCACTAGACTGCGCACCACTCGTACAAGGGCTTCCTGAACATAACAGGCAAGCACATACGGGTCATTTCCGACGAACCAGAGCGCAACATCGTCCGTGGAGCAGACAATGTTAGTGCTCTGGCCCATTTCAACAAGGACCTCATTGATGGCAATAGCGAAGAGTACCAGACTCAGACAACTACCCTGTGGTAACCCACAATCGGTGGTTGCCTTGGTCGAACAATATCAATCTACTTTGGTGGCAAAAGAGCCCAATAGATTCAGAATTTCAAAGGACAGACGAGAGCCGACACCCATCTTTAGTAGATATGCTTGTACCCAAGCCATGCTCACCGTGTCGTAGGCTGCACGTATGTCTAAGAAAACTGCCATGACCTTAGAGCCCTGGGCCCATGCTTTCCTGACGCTCGACAGGAGGAACAGAACAGCGTCTTGCGCACAGTGCCCAGACCTAAACCCGAACTGCACATTCGACAAACACTTATGGGACTCAAGATGCCAGCTCAGCCTGCAAATCAGCTTGTGCTCATAGACCTTGCGGGTGCATGGTAATAATGCAACTGCCCTGTAACTCCGCAGGTCTGACCGCTTACTACCCTGTTGATACACTGCACCAAAACCATGAACGGCCAGGATGACAGAACATCCGCACCTTCCAGGAGCCCTTGCAAAAACCTTAAAAGTTGCTCTACTTCTGCATCTGACAGTGACGAAGATCTGTATACAAAACTCTGTCAATGCCCACAGCACTGTCTGGTCGACACCTCGCTAATGCAGCATGGAACTGAGACTTACCGAAAGATGCATCAGTCACGGTGTCTATAACTGACCTTGGTGAACTGTTACCACAAGGCAAGGAGCAGACTCTGGCAAATCTAGAATTAAAAGCATCCGCCAACGCCTCGCTGAGCAAAATCACAGTAATCGGTTCTCCTGTGGCTGATTGACCATATGCCCACAAGATGGTATTGTTTGTGTCTTGCGGACAGATCGCACGCCAGGCCCGGGACAATGAACCAGTCGCGTTGCAGAAACAGCTGCACAAATGCAAATACTGTATTGCGCATTTTCTTTACGAATTAAATATGCCGATTCCTGACCAATTGCTCTATAGAAAAGCTACCTTTCACAAGCCGGAGCCCTCTTCCACCGTTGATAGGCCTGTCTCCTAGCAGTTTTATTGTTTTTCATTGTTTTAACCATTGTAATTAGGGAACACTGCTAATCGGCAAACACCAGCTGCAAGGCATAGACTCAACAATGAAGAAACAGTTGATTGTTGACGGGCAAAAGAAAGTTGATCCTATTGTGGAGTTGGTCTAATGTGGTGCTTTAATTCTAGTTTAGTTGGGGCGTGCGGTCATGTACCATGGCCTCAAATAAATATTTCGTGAAAGAATTTAGTAGTGGGTGCATGGCTTCGGGCCGTAATCTGCAGAATAAACACATAGTCGTAAGAATTTAGTCAGTAGAACTGTTGTTGCTGTCGTTGTTGAGTTCTGGTGTATTTGTAGTGGTGTAAATAGGGGCGCATGACGACAGGTCACGGCCTCTGCAATAAAATTGTATTGTACTAAAAGAATCCGTGTTTCAGCTAAATGCATATACTTTTAAACCAAACTAAGCTACGTTGTTAATTTCGAGAGGCCTCGAAATAGGCAGCTAGAAACAATAAAATGGTGTATTTATTTCGTAGTTGCAGGCTTGTAGAGCTGAGCTGAATTGTTTCAAAGTTGGCAGCAACAATCAGCGCTTGCGCACACAGCAACAACCATTCGTAAATGAAAAAGAAATTACTTCCAGATACAAGGTATGTATTAATATTAATTCCATTTTTTCCCTTTTTATTCTACATTAGTGCATGCCTAAAAAAGGTACATGGATTAGAAACAAAAACGTTAAGTGTGCTGTAAATAAATGGTTATATGATTGACGTTTCACTTTACTGGTTAAAATGTGCACGAACAAAAATTTATGATTTTTAATTTAAATAATCAAAAGTACAATTCAGAAAATTGCATCTGTTTAGGTATGCTGTGTTTTAAGAACATTTTTCATTCGTAAAGCACAACAGCACTTGAACAGATACAATTTTCTCAATTCTACATTTGATAATTTAAATTAAAAATTATCAGTTTTTATCCGTTTACATTTTAACCAGTACAGTGAAACGACAATAATATAACCCTTTTTTTTTATACACATTTGACATTTTTGTTTGTAATTTATTTATGATCAATTTCCAGATTTCACTAAATTAATGCGGCAATACATAAAAAAACATCAATCCTAAAAACCACTGGTAAAAGGGACTGCCAAGTTTCGAATGGTTCGGCCCTTCAAAGAAGTGATATCAACGCACCAACATTTGCGAAATTACTGTTCTCATATCTATTGTAAACTACTACATAATTCAAAATTTCGGTGTAAAAAAAAAACAAGTACAGTTAAAGGGGGTGCATGTGCAACTAACTGACTGTTGACGCTACAAAGAGTAAGTTTGTGAGAAAAAGAATGTCTGTTGAATGCCTAGGTCAGACAAATGATCAGTGTCTCAACTTGGGAAGTGTTTAACGTTGTTACAATATTATTCTTGCCAACGTATTAAAAGGATGAGTTCGACAGATCAAAGATAGACAGATCACAACTCTAAACTTCCAAATCCAATGCTGCAAGTGTCATTAAACCACGCGCAATGGCTGTTTGCCGTGACGTCACCATGAGTTAGCCAATGATGAACGAGACCAACGGCTGCTTGGCCATCTGATTGGACTAGCCCAGTCACGTGACATGCACGTCACAGAAAACAGCCACGGCTCATGGTATAAAAAACTTGAAATTCCCATCACACGCAATAGGAACTTAGTTCAGTGTGACATGAATTTAATGTTTTACAATGCCTTTTTGCATCCTTTGAGAAGGAATCTCACTGGGTCTGGAAATTTAGTCATTAATGTGCAGTGACTTTAACCAGCCAACTCAATCTTGCAACAGGGAGCCTTCGATAACTACCAATCCAATCTCAACCAAACTCAACCGTCTGCAGGCAGTTTGGTACCGTTAACATACAGAATGCCCATGAGCAAACTGCGCTCTGCCTCCAGAGTGAATGAGTTTGGTTGAGTTTGGCTTGGGGTTTTCGAAGGCCCTGACAGCCATCTTGTAATTTTAAATAAGTACTATCAGTGGTGTGCACAGGAGGGGCGGGGGGTGGGGGGCGTTGCCCCTGCCCCTTTCGCAAAATGCCCTTTTTGTAAAATAAAATGGTCAAGAAAGGTCCAAAAAATAAATAAAGTGACTTTAAAAAAGGGCTAAACAGGGCAGAAAAAGGACCGTAAAGAGAAGGGACAGAAAAGGGTAAAAAGATAGAGGGGGGGAAAAAAAGGGTCCTCAGAAAAACTGTCCACTAAAACTTAGCGTGCCCTTTCCTAAAAGGTGTCCCTGCCCCCTCAGGGAGTCTGCGAACGCTGCTGCGTACTATCGTGATTTCAGGGGCAAACAAACATCTTTAAAAGACACGAGACAACAAGGTCGTAATGTCTTTACCCAAAAAAAGAAAGAAAAAAAACGGGGGGACTCATTACCAAGATGGCGCCCCCCAGGTCGCAAATGTGCGCCATGACGTCGCCTCAGGCCAACGGCCATGAATCTCGCTGCAGGCGTTCCACAAAGAACAAACTTGCCAGCACTTCCCCTTCCAATTTCCCGGTAAACAGCCAAATTCATCACTCTACGGTCCCTTTCTTTTGTTGTCCTGTCCGGTAACGAGCAAAAGGAAAAGAAGCCAGGCACAATGGCGCCTAACAAAAGCTACAAAAGACCACACCCGTTGTAAAAGATAAACTGTTTAGAATTTCAACAAAATCCGCGTGGTCCAAAAGAAAAATCCCGTATCACTGCGCATCCTGAACTCGTTAACGCAGAAATTGGTAAAAATTGAATGACATCTCAGATCCGAATTTTGTACTGAGCGGCAAATAAATGCAAAGGCGTGAATTCCGTGTCTGGCTGCCCTGCCAATTTTGAAGCTCGTGGGCCTTAAAATGAACAATTTTATAAACTGGAGTTTTCTGACTGGATCGATCCGCTTTACTTTGCTTTGTTAACAAGTATTATGATTCTGTCGAAGAGCTAATACTGAAAATCGGACAAAACCTTTAATCACGTCTCACACAGTTTGATGTCATAAGTTTGGTTTACTTTTGCTTATTAAATAATAGGAATTGGTGGCAAAGTGTGCTAACTGATTTAACATGGGTGCGTATATGATTAATTTCTTCCCTAAACAGAACTTCCCTAGCATTCGGTGAAAAAAAGGCAAAACTATACCATGCGAACAACACGCGAGTTATTTAAACCACAGTTAGGTTAACACACTTTGCTAACAACGCCATCTAGTGGCAAAAAAATGTACTAAAATTGATAAATCTAATTTTTTTTTCGTTTTATTGTTTAAAATGCAGCATGCAACTGAGTTTAATTATTAATTCTTTTTGTGTTTAAATCTAGTAAATCGCACAATTAACTCTGTAATGAACAGTTATTGACATGTTGGAAATAGAAACTTATGCATGCATCAACAAAATCGATTTTTCACTCATATTTTGCAATAAGAATTTTTTAACCCTGGTTAAAAAAAATTGTACAAGAAATTTAATCATCTAACTTGCCCTCTAAAAGCTAATGCTTTTATTGTGTGCGCGGCGTATCTTGAGTCCTGGAAGTAGTTTATGAGCGACTAGGTCTTCCTGGAGGGGGCGGCTTTAATCGACGGCCGCCATTGTTTTTGTAACCATCTTGGATATCAACAAGGCACTCTGCTGCCAAAAACGTACAATCGATTATCTGTGTCGTTCTGCGGCGAACTCAAGATAGGTCGCGCACACTTTAATGCTTTTAAAGGGCAAGTTAGATGATTTACATTTCTTGTACAATTTTTTTAACCAAGGTTAAAAAATGCTTATTATTGTACATAAAGATACGTAAATGTTTAAAAATTGTGGACTTATAAATGTTTCTTTTTTTACGTTCCCAGTCATAAAAAAAAAGAAAATAGTAGAGGAAAATGGTGAAACAGCCAGGCCTATGATCAACAATGACGCTGCTGAAAGCGAAAGCAGGAGCTAGTTGGAAGCTAGTAATTCCACTGTTACAAAAAAAAAACTAGAAAAATTTGGTGTGGGGGGGGAGAGGGGTAAAAAAAACGATACCGAAACCGTAGTTTTGTGCGCATGTAAAACAGAAACCGTAGTCAAAGGATGAAGCCAACTCATTTCTACAAGCAAGAATTTGTAGGGTTGGGGAGGTGAATTTGTGACCGAGACCCCTTCTGAAACGTCTTAGATTCATTCCTATTAGTTCCTTGTAAAGTTTATAGAGGGCGCCACGACTTTTATGTGCGAATTTCTACTCAGTTTCTACCCTAAAATTAAACTAAACGAAACGAAACTAGCTTGTATTTAATTATTATTTAGTTTAGCTTAATTATAACTTAGTTTACTTTAGATATTTGGGCTGAAAAATGAGCAAAAAATTACCAAATGGAACACGTGGCGCCCTCTGAAAACTCAGACGGAACTAATAAGGAATGAATGTCAACACTAAATACCGATGTCCTGGTCGAAACTTCGACTTACGCTACGGTTTGTTTACTTTTACAATTACAAGAGAAGACGAAAGTCCAATGGAAGTGGTAACCTACCTAGCAGGAAGCAGCGAAAGGGTCAAGAGGGGCCCTAGGGAAAGTAGGGATCCGCTGCGTCTTCCGCCACCCACACAATGTGAAGAACTTGCCCTCAAAGGAAATCCAGCAGATGAAGGCGTTTCACCAGCTCAACCAAACGAAGTCGTAAGTGTGGAACCAAGAGTACTACGAAAAGAAACCGAACACCAGTACCAGGCAGTACAGGACGGAAGATCTGTCTGCCTTCATTAAGAGAGCATCATAGTCTCGCCTTCATTTTTGCACTGGTATGGTGTCAGCGTCTCACAACCATAACGTCAACTATCAACTATTGTGGTATTTGCGTTACTTTTATTATTAATAATTGCTTTATTTTTAATGTGACGATCAACTTATGTAAAGACTTTTAAGCTTTGTACATTTTTTTTACCTATTTTATTCATTTTGTTTTTTGACAATTGGCCATCCACCCTTCTCCTTTTCCGTTCGACTGGCGATACCATCGGGGACCTTTGTGTCCCTGGCTGGTCTAACCTTGGTGTTAAGGCAGTTGAAATCCTAACCCACCTTTCCTAATTCGATCCCACCTTTTCACTGGCCATGCAATTTTTTTTTACAATTTAAACATTTTTAAAAAACTATTTTTTACCTATATGCAAGCTTTTAAATTGTTTTATCTTGTTTTAGTTTTTACCATGCCACCTTCGCATTCTCTTTTTATCAAATATTTTTACAAGCATCTTAAATTCTGCCCCTCTTTAGGCTGGCAGTCAGTGATCCCCCCGATCCTTGCCAGACCTGTTGCTTCAGCAACAAACATTATTATTATTATTATTATTACAGTACCAACCCAGGAGTAAATCTAAGAAAGAGAAAAATGAAGAAGAGTTGGAAGAACGAAGTGAAGGCAGTAGAGAGGTAGACGGCAGCCAACAAGAAGTAGAAACAAAGGAAGAAGGTGACCAAGTATATGATGAGGAAAAACTGCCCACAACATCAGGAGCGGTTTGCTGGATTCCCTGCAAATGATGCTCAATAGGTTATGTAGGAGAAACAAAACGAAAAATTCGCACTTAAAGTCAAAGAACGTGCAAAGGCAACATTCAAAACAGACAGAAGTGCAGTGGCAGTGCACAAAATTACGACCAACCATGACATCGACTGGGAAGGAACCCAAGTAATGTTGAAATCCAACTCTTTCAAGGAGGCACACCTCCGTGCTTTGGAAGTGATCGCAATTCAAAACTGCCAAGAGGAAGCTGTGGGACTTTTAAACATCCAAGACCCAGCATATAAACAAATAACAAAAATTGTAAAACCTGAACTGAATGACAAGCTAAAGGCGCAGCGGAAATGATTTCTCCCTACAGCAGCACTTGACGAGTCACGCTATATGAGTGAGAACGACTACAGCAGCGGCCAGGATGAATGACATCTCAAGGCCGACTGGGAGACTAGGTCTGACTAGTACTGTGGCACGAAATACAAATTCAAATTGTGATCGTTGGTGGGTATAGGAAGACAGTTCATGCCTGATGAAAAATGTTGTGAAAACTATCGAAAATTTGCAAGTTTGGAAGACCTAGAACTCTTTGGTGGTGCGTAGTTATTGGTGATTCACTAAGAATGTCACACGTTTCAATAGGGACTTTTTTAAAGTTACAAAATTCACCTCCCCAACCCTATAAAATTTTGCTACAAGAAATACGCCCCAGTGCATGAGAAATCCGCCCCTGACAAGAAATACGCCTGTCGGAATAATACTGATTTCACACTACTAAATTCGTCTCGCGCCCGGGCGCGCCACAGCGCGCGCCGAATGAGAGCCAGCCCTGGGCAGCTCGTTTCGGATTTCACATTTAAAAATTCGTAGCGGCCGTGTTTTCTGCATCTAGCGAAGGAGTGAGTCGTGCAGTCCTTATCCACAACAATAGGACTGAGAAGGGAAGCAGCACGAGAAAGAAAGGTCTTTTGTTCAGCTAGACAGATAATACGCGAGGATAATCCCCTGGCGCGCGCCAGCACGCGTTGCTGGAGCGGCCAAGCTGGCTCGCAAATAAGCGGCCGGCGCGCGCTGGCGCGAGACGAATTTAGTAGTGTGAAATGGTGAGCGCGCGCCCGGCGCGAGACGAATTTAGTAGTGTGAAATCAGTATAGGTCTCAGTGCACAACCCGAGTGCCGTGGGCACATGCACCACTACCGGTGTAAAAAAAAATAGTGAAATAGTATTTCGGCTTTAATGCGCGCGAAATCTGTGCTTTGGTCTATCGACGTCGGACAAAGACAAATAATTTCATCATCATGTCTCACTCATCGCGGGAGTCATCAAGGAGCGAGCTGGCATCAAAAGAAATAGAAACGACAAAAAAAAACAACGTGAAAAAAAAAAGACTTACGACCGAGCCATTTAATGGAGGGCAATGAAGCAATTTAGTGAAAAGATGCTGACAACAAAATTAAGCGCCTTTTCGCGAAATCGAGAAAGTAGAAATAAAAATACCGAGCGACAGCTAGCCGAGAAAGGTTCGCTCTAGTTCAAGTTTCCATCGCTAGTTTACAACGTTTCGTACATTGTAAAACCAACGTTGTAACTTGACAATGCACGGTATATTGTGAACTACAATACGCTGTCAACTACGATAGTTTACAGTGTTCGATACACTGTAAACTATAGTACTATTTTGAAATTGCTGGAATTTCTACTTGTTTTTTGATTTTCTTTATTTTTGAGAGAATGTCGAAATTGGAGTTTATATTATTTTGAAATATTAATGTATATGCAAGTACACATAAGTACCATATAAATGTATATATAAATATTGATTTTAAGCATGCATTTTTTATAAATTCTGCGTGACTTCAAACTTTGTTTAGTTATAACTGCATGTTACTAGATTTTATATAATTTATAACTATCGTAAATAGCGTTAATTCGGCAATTTTACTTTGGTTGAAGTTCATATTAAAGACAGTCACTTACGCAAAACCAAAAATCGTCCAAGTTTCACTATTCAAACTTGCAAATTTGCAACTATCTACTGATAGTCTTCTTCAGGCAAGAGTCTATTGAGACTTCCACAACAACAACCACCAATGAACTTTCCCACGTCCACTACTTTCCTTTCCTGAAGAAGACTATCAATAGGAATAGTCGAAAATTTGCAAGTTTGAATAGTGGAACTTGGACGATTTTTGGTCTTGCGTAAGTGACTGTCTTTTGTACATTTCCCTGTTTGTACATAAAGTACATATAGTTTTTTTTAATTTTTTTTTCACTAATTGGTTTTCACTTTGCAACCTTATTTGATTTCTGTCACGTGATGCCCTTTTGGGCGGTTTGATTGCTAAATAAAGTTAAAGTACAACATAAACGCGTCGGTCAACCCCCTACGATGCGTGACGTAAAGGAATTGACCGATACCACTTTTAACCGATACGAACCGATACTATACTCTCTCATCATTCAGACATATCTATAGAGCAGCGTCACGTGACGTCATATTGGCTACGAGACACCATTTGGAGGTAATAGCTACAAGGTGCACTAGATTAAAATGTAAGGGAAAACAACGGCACTTCTAGTCAAGACAGTGCTTTGAGAGCTGTTTCTTAGGCTTAAAAGAACGTTGTTTTCTCCAACAACAAAAATCGCGCGTTATAGGCTTAAGAAATCCAGTCTAATAGCATTGGCTTCAATAAGACGATCTTCCTTTCTCCCTCCAGTGCTCCTTGCAGCTAACCCAGTTACTGGCTCCACCATAGAGTCATACACAATAATACTACGTCGTGTCACTGCCCTATACTCACCACCCCATCCAGGAAGACGTAGCCGTTCACAAAATACTTGAAGGACTCAAGACCCACCGCGCACACAATAGAAATCATTTGAAATTACAACATGGCGGCTCGCAACGAAATCAGTCAATGATGAGAGTTCAAAAAGGACTGGGAAAATTGTTTCGTTAGGAGAAGTTCTTTATCTTTGTTGTTGTGGTTTATAAGACTGCAAGCATTTACTCAAAAGATGTCGGATTTAGCAAACCCTGGTAGCGTTGTTATACCATGGCAACAACACC
Source organism: Lithobius niger (assembly GCA_023313725.1). Classification (NCBI taxonomy): domain Eukaryota; kingdom Metazoa; phylum Arthropoda; class Chilopoda; order Lithobiomorpha; family Lithobiidae; genus Lithobius; species Lithobius niger. The sequence continues at coordinate 28,427 of JAHWFP010066208.1, forward strand.
TTTGCCGACGCGATTACATTCTAGCTATGAGAATGCAAAGGCGGGACGCTGCATAAACACATCCTTAGTCGCAACGGCGAAGGCGTGGTTGCCATGATAACAACGCTACTTAAATTTACACCGTGACATCGTAAATAAGCTAGAGTTTCTGCTGAATTCCCCCAACCGCTTCTGAACTCGCATTACTGACTGCTTTCGTTACAAGCTGGCAGAGCCTTAACTGTCGCCGTGTTGGGATTTCAAACGAATTTTAGCGTCTATACCTACGAGAACCCAAAGCGAGTTTGTGGCCTAAATACGCCCTTAATATGGTTGTACAAGAACCAATCGAATCACTATGGTTAAAAAAAAAATGTTGCTTTAGTTCATTGACAAGACATGCTTCATTTTTTTTTTACAATTCAGACCACGCAAACAGTTACTAATAGTTACCGATGGGTTTGTGGTTTCTGTGTAGGGGTGGCACGATAATCGATATTCGATAAAATCGCGATAAAGAATTTCGTGAATAATCATGTCGTAGTTTTTTCTGACGTATCGAATTTTTGAGCAGAGCGACGAGCATTGGTGTTGTTCATATTCGTTGACGTTTTTAGCGACTTCCGCTTGAGATTTTAGCGGCGAGGCAGACTGTTTTTTTTTTTTTTTCGTATTAATTTTATTTAATTTTGCTTTACCTTTACTTACGTAGGCTAAACGACCCACAACAAGCTTTAGCTAAGGGTTTTTTTTTTATTTTAATAAAATTTTATTGGTTGTTCCAGCGTTGAAATTTGCTTTATCGTGAATTACTGATTATCGCAATAATTAAAAAAAACATTAACGGGATACAAATTTCTGTATCGTGCCACCCCCAAATTTGTGCATTGCCAAACGTCGATGTGAAAATTTTTTTTTTTTTTTCCTGGAAGTAATAACAAGCCAATTACGTCTGTGTTCATGTTTTTTAAAAGGCAAGACAATATTGTTAACTTCTTGTGACAATAGCGTACATAGAACCCCAAGAGGGGAGGGGTGGGGAAACTTTCGGCAAAAGGGTAAAACAAATTTTAATCAGTTTTTTTTTCGGGGGACATTTTTTTTTTGCTTTTTGTTTCTACCCTTTTCTGTACCTTTTTTAGCCTTTTTTGCCCCTTGTTTGCCGTTTTTTTTTTTTTTACAAGAAGGTCATTTTGCGAAAAGGACAGGGGCAGCATGGGCGATTCCATTAACTACGTGGAACTGTTAAGCCATCGTAATCTATCTATATAACTTAGAATTTAGAGGGTTAGGGAGCAGAATTTGCGACTGAGACCCCATCTGAAACGTAGATTCATTCCTATTGGTTGCGTCTAAGTTTTAGACGGGCGCCGTCAGTTTTATGTGGGAATTTCTACTCAGTTTTCAGACTAAAATTAAATTAAACTAAACGAAACTAGCTCGTATTTAATTAATATTTAGTTTAGCTTAGTTGTAACTCAGTTTACTTTTGATTTGGGCTGAAAAATTAGCAAACATTGCCAAATGGAACACGTGGCGCCCTCTGAAAACTCAGACGGAACTAATAGGCATGAAAGTCAAACGTTTCAATAGGGACTTTTTAGAGTTACAAATTCTCTTCCCCAACCCTATAAATTCTGAAATAGCGTAAGATAGCAGTTTTTTGGTATTTTTTTTGGTCCGCAATGGGAATCTCGATAATCTTTATTCTACTGAAGTCCGTAGTGGGAGGCTTGGGTGATGGGCGACTGGGAATTTGGCGACAAGAAATGTGTAAGGACGTTCAACAACGATTGGCAGATGTAGTGACGTCACAGTATTTTCATGCAAACGAGAAATCACAACAATGCTCTACAAAACTGGCCATATACGGGGCCTGCCCTAGTGTTAATAAGGAAAATTGGAAATAAGCCAACAGCGAAAATCAAACACTAGAAATAACGTAGTTCAGTAATCCAACTTTATGCACTAACGTTTCGTCGGAGTGGCATGACCCGGATTCGAACCGGCTACCCAGTTCGCCCCCAGATCACTTGCATAGCGCCTTAATCGCTATGGCCACATCCTCCACTGGCAGTGTAGTGTTTGATTTTCTCTTTTGGTTTATTTCCAATTTTCCTTAATATTATTTCCAGCGATTTATGTCTATTTATTCTAGTGTTAATAAAGTAGCTAAACAATTACTATGGATAAGCTAACAACGCGAACCACCACCACCCCCTTCTCCCCCTCCGTGCACAGTTTAAGTTGCTTCCTCTGGGCCTGATAACTATTTGAAAGCCACAAGCGTTCCTATTTCCGAAGTTCTATTCCTTGTAATGTGAAGCTTTGAAGTTTTTTAACAAAAAAAGGAAGGGGAATCTGTTTATAAGTAGGGTAATCCAAATGGATTTATACGTACGATAATAATACCGTCAGCTGCTGGCAGGTTTCACAAAATATCGCTTCGAATTTCAGCGAAGTGCCGGCAGTTGGCGCTGCGCGACAAGGAACGCCACAGCTGTAGCTGAAACTAACGGCTGTTTCGTCCTATTTTATTGTAGCAGCTCACCCGAGTAGAAAACATCGAAAAGACGGAAACTGACTTTTATTTTTCGAAACGCGAAGACAGAATCTTTTTGGTAGGATGTTTGCGGTCGAGTAGTACGGTGTTACACGTCACTCCAAACTTATGTAGGGGTCACGGCTAAATAAACAAGCGTAATTTGTTACAACTGTAAAATAGCGGTACATGAGCTTTTCTGAAAACGTGGGGGGAAATAAGACCTGCTTTTATCAATGCCACCAGAAGGCGCCATGTGACAGTTAGTATCTCGTCGACGGTGAAAAGCTTGGAATAAAAAATGGCGGTATAGTTACGTCATTCAACCATAGTCATAGCGACAGCACTTCGGAAATTGATGAATACTCGCGTGTGGCACATCTGAAAATGAACAAGTTATTCTAAGTTCGATTCAAACCGTAGGCATGCTCAGTTCGTTGGAAGCAATTTGAACCAAGGAAGGAATTCAGCCCGAGTGGCTCACTTTGCTTCATACTGATCTTAATACGACCATTTCTGCCCATTTTTCGCAATCTGATTGACTTTGAGGTGTCTAGGGAATAAATTTAAAGAAATCTTCTTAATGACAGCAAATTCCTTATTTATTTGTTCAACCGATTTCAGTGAACTTTCCCACGTTTTTTCGAAGGGTAGGGGAGAGGGAGAGAAACGAACACTACCATAAACAAATGCTACCACACGCCACAGGGTTGGGTTTTTGACGTCGAAAACCAGTTTTTGACGTGACGTGTCAAAAACTGTTCGAAAACCGTCAAAAAGTGTCGAAAACCACTAAATTGAGATTGAACTGCCTAGATTTAACCAATATGGTATATAGCAGTGTAAGCTAATACACCAATAAGTGAACTCTTTAATTAACGTAAAATAAAACGACTTCTTCTACAGTACTACAGTATTTGTGTTGCTGGGCACAGGCACACAGACTGTTTCGTACATATTTTTATGTTTATTTTAACTGACTAGACCTAATTACTAGAGATACAAAATAACAGATGTGTTACATAATGGCTTTACAAAATTTGCCTATTATGTATTCCAGTTAACAGGTTGCAATCTTTATAATTCTCTTTCTCTAGTTATTGTTTGCTTAATTGAAGTATTTTAACAGTTTTTTGACATGTCAAAAACCTATGTCAAAAAGGGGTTTTTGACATGACGGTTAAAACCATGGCTAAAACCGGATAAAACCTGTCGCATGTCAAATACGTGCCAACCCTGACACGCCTGGCAATGAACAAGAGGGCCTTCTGAAATCAAAAGAGGGAAAAAATTGTAGGTGGCTGCCAATTGCCTAGTTTTATTCTTTATCTGGGGCATTGGGAGGGGCAAGGGGGGGAACTTTGCCCCTCCCAACACCCGAAACGAAGAGTAAAACCAAGCAATTTGAAGCTACCCACACCCCCCCCCCCCCCCCGGGTTGACTGAGAAGGCCTCCTGGATGTATCAGTAGCGTACACAGGTTCATGTAAATTATAACATGAGAAATTCTGATACGTCCTGGTACAGAAGTGGAGTAGTAGAACCGTTAGGGGCCGTAGGCTGAATCCCCACACAAAAAAAAGCAATTACAAGAATCGGTAGCACACCCAGGAATTTTGTTTGCAAGGCGGATTAAAAAATCAGCAAAGGGGTCTTTTATATTCCTCGGAACTGCAAAACAACTCCTTCTCCGCAATTTCAGCCCCTTTGAAACGTCAAAAAAAAAAATTTCAGAATTTTTCAGTGGCAGTAAACATCTTGATGTGTCAACATTAAGATGTGTCGTCAGTAATGCTTCGCCTTTAAATAAGCTTCCTTTTTTCACTGGATGTTAGCTTCACCGTGCGACACACACGTATATAGGAAAACTTATGTAAATGTTACAAGCACATTTTTTATTCGGCATGACGGAAGAAATGTCAAGATGACGAGTCCCTTTAAACTTCATGTCGACCTAGACACTGTTAGGGCGTTACGTGGATATAAAAACGCCCTTAACCATCCAAACAAGCCACCTAAAAGCAGTGAAAACATCCAAACTGCCAAACTCCGAACTTTGCACCGAAAAAAAAGGATCACTAAACCACTTTCCGCTTTAAGCGCCAATCCCTCCCGTTAAAGGCAACTGCATTTTTTAAAGCTTCGAGTTTCTTCTTTGTCCCCCCGTTTAGTGCCCTCATCAATTCTTCACACAGAAAACTACCAACCAGCGTTTCTTTTCTAAGCGCTTCTCACTCAGCCGGGTTTAACAGCGCTCCTACGCTCGCTTCCGTGACAGACACACCATTCCTCTTTCTGCCTACGACGGGAAAAGTTGCACCAATGTCGGGTCAGTGAGACGCGAGGAGGGCGAGTGCGTTCTTTTCGGATGCTATCTCCCTTTCTTTCTTGCTGTTGCGCCGGGAACGGCCATTTAGACAGGGCCAACGAGGTAGCGCTGATCTGGCTGGCGTTGGGCCCCATCCGTCCATGATCGTCCAGTCGCACGGTCGTAAAGGTCAGTGGAATGGCCGGACCAGGCTGCCGCGCCTCCCTAATGTACCCTTTGGCAAATGGACTGGAGAACCATGGCTGGTCACCACTCAAACCATGGAATGGACTGGCCTAGGATGAAGGGGAGGGGGAAGGGATGACATAAGGATAGGCTGTGCAGACTAGTATAAAGCAGTGACATTTGCCGCCATATTGGCACCAGTAAGGGTTTTGAAGGGCATAACTACAAGGTGCACTACATAAAAATGGAGGGAAAAACAACGGAAGAGCGGATTTCTTAGGCTTAAAATAACGTTGTTTTCTCCAACAACAAAAATCGCACGTTTTAGGTCTAAGAAATCACTCTTCACAGCATCGCTTCAGTATGACGCCCTTCTGTTTCTCTCTGCAGTGCCCCTTGCAGCTAACCCATTAAGGCTCCACCATAGAGTTATACACAATAATACTACGACGTGTCACTGCTCTATACTACAAAGCAAGAACGCATTTTAAAACAAACACATTTTAAATACGCCCAGAAAATGTTTTAGTCTTCTGTACTGCCGAAACGACTGAGAAGTAACGACTTTGTCCATCAATCGCCTTTTTCAACTCTGGAAGGGTACCAGATAGAGACGAACGGTTTGACTATTAGATTCAGCCTCCAAAATTAGTTAAAAGGAATTTAGAAAAAAACACCCAGAAGTATAAAGCGGAAGTGGCCCACAACTGACCGGAAGTGGCCGAGTGAGCTCTTCATCTATGGAACGGTGCCAGATAGAAACAAACGGTTTTCAACGTTAGATTCAGCGTCCAAAAATTGGTTAAAATGAGTTTTAAAAATCCTAAAAGTACATGAAGCAGAAGTGGCCCGAATGTGGCGGAAGTGTGCAGAAGACCGGTTGTGACTAAGTAGTTGCTGCAGCCTCCGGTTTACTGAAGACCACAATGAAGCGGTTTCCAATTAACATGGGTTGAGAAGAAACCTTTCAACACATTAGCATTTTGCACAACACAGTTGCACAACACAGTTGCACAACACTTTGTAACAGTTCGGAACACTTCTTAAAACTATCAACTGGCTCCCTATGGCCCAGAGACGTTCTTTGCATTCTCTCACATCACAAAGAACTCTCTGCATCACACAGAACCATTTATTTGTTCAACTTATTTAATTCTGCACTGGCTGAACCCAGTTATCCAACAAGATTTAGCCATGCCCTCCCCTTCACTCCCCCTCGCTGTCGCACTACTAAATACCAAACTTCGTTTCGGGTTCAGAGCATGAAGTTGTGGAATGATTTGCCCGAAGTCATTAAAACTTGTTCTAGTGTTGGAACTTACAAAGCTAAATTATTCCGTCACTTGTTTAACTCATAACTTGGTCACCATTCCTCGTCCACTCTTTTCCTTCCATTCTCCCCCCCCCCGCCCTACTATACCCCATCTTCTTGTTTATTTTAGTTTTTGCTACTGTCTGCTGACATTGTAATTGTATGTTTCGGGTTAGGTGTAAGAACGGGCCCAGCACCTAAACGTCGCCCTTTGTAGCACAATCTATTTTTCCCCCCGGATTTTGTTGATCACACGTACTTTCATGGGCTACAATAAAGTTTATTATAATTAAACATACCTAAACACGTGTAGCGACAAAGGCACAAGTAAAAAAAATAAATAAAAGTATTGCTTTCGAGTAGTATGTTTAATATAATGAAAACGTTTACGTTTATCATGTATCGTAAAATTAAAACAACTGTTTTAAGAAAAAACCACCAACACATCTTTTGTCTTGTCGGATGTCCCATTATTTTTGCTCACGACGGTTTGGTTAATTGCATACGAAACTCCAAAATAGTTGCGGTACTGAGTTAGATATAGAATTTTTAGTGCGCAGGCTCAACCGAGCTTGCGCAGAAATATTTGTTTGATAATGTTTTGTCGTAAGACGAAACTTTTGGTACCGTCGCCAGACAAGGAAAAAAACTTCTCAAGGCGTCTGACGACATCTTACGCCGCCCGCGCACTGAGCGACTTGGCCACGCGGCCAGGTCGCTGCAGCCAATGAGAATGCTTACCGTTTATGTAAAACCACGCACTAATCATTTTCATTGGCTGCAACAACCTGGCCGCGCGGCCAAGTCGCACAGTGCGCGGGCGGCCTTAGAGGCAGTGTGCGGCCGCCCCATGGAGACCAACGTTAAACTGGGGGGCAAGGGGGGACGCGGATAGCACGACCGCTTTCTGCCTGGGAGGTCCAGGTTCGATCCTGGTCTCGTCCACCCCCTGGCATTTTCGGGTAGAGAAGGGCCCTGTGGTGCCTCGTGATCATGTCAATTGTGGCATGTCAAAGAACCTGGGGTTTTCCACTTGGATTTCTCCGGCTAAATTGTCCCTCTTGCCGTCGACTCAATCATCCTCATCTTCGTCTGGAGGTGACTACGGGCTATGCGGCCGCCATTACGTGACGGAGGGCGGTCTGCACCCTGTTCCAAAAAGGAGAGCCACTATCATCATCATCTGATCGCATACGACGCCTTAAGACACAACGTTTTGTTGTAAGGTGTTTTGTTTGACGCAGTGTGTGGCAGGCCTAAATGTGTTTAAAATGTGGATTTTAAAACACACTAACTTGTCAAGTAGTTTACCAAGAAACAATCTACAGTTGGGATTTGATGACATGCACTGTTACTCAACGCGAACTGTGGGTAATGAATGAATACTGCGAAAAACTTTCCGGCGATGAAGAAATGAGTTAAAGGTACATTTTTCCCGGTTGGCTTTCTTGTATGGCTCTGTTTTGTAACTTTATGTGTAAATGCTGCAAAGACATTCGTTTTCCTATTTTTACCCGTAGCAAGAAACGGGCTTGCTGCATTCACTCTAACGTGTGTATAAATGTCGCAAAAGCTATTTCGAGAAGGATGCCTTAAATTAGTGTGAAGGTAAGCGTGTTCTTTTAATTTATATAAATCGTTACCCATGCACGTTAACGTGGTGGCATCGTAGATGAGTTGTTGCAAAAATCCGTAGTTTTTTCCTTTTATATCAATTTATTTACGTATTTTTTACAGTAAATATTTGATTCGTTGTAATGGTAGCTGTTCGTCTTTCAAGGTTGTGAACAAGGTCTAAATATGTGAATAGGCCGAAAATTAAACTTGGGTTTGGTTGACAGTTGGGAGACAAGCTAGTCAGGTGGCGTCCTTAAAAAAAATCATCTTCAACCTAACAAAGTAATTACTATAAAAGTTAGTCAAACTAATGCACTACACAGGTTTCTCCAATTTTGAGGCTATTAGGGGGAATTTGTTAGCTATAGCTTTTCTTATGCATTTTGAATCCAAATCGCCCTGCACCTTGGCGATGTACTTTAGCGTTTACCCATAAATCCAAGATGGCGTCCAAAATTAGTGTGAAGATATGTATGTTCTCTTTTTCAAAGTGATATCAACAAATTGTATTAATGGAGTATTAAATGGGAACTATCTATACACCTTAAAAAAAATCTGTCATCTTACATTTAGGCTACAACAATCTAAATTGTGTTCACTACTGGGGTACTACTGAACTGCAATCAGCAAACCGGGTTACCGATCTTGGTATTTTAATAGTAAACGATCTTAAATTCTCTGCTCATATTACCAAGGTTATCACCAAAGCAAATTCTACCTCAACTTTAATTAGTCGTACCATTACGTTACGTTAACCGGACGTGTATTTCAAACTTATCTTTAGTCCGACCTGTTAATTGAATACACAGTTGTTTTTTGGCACCCTTATTTGAAAAAAAAAAAAGACCTTATTGCACTCGAGCAAGTACAACGACGTTTCACTAAACGGGTTTTCAATCTGTCTATACCACACGCCATGGCTGTTTGCTGTGACGTTCATATCACGTGACTGGGCTAGTCCAATCGGACGGCCAAACAGCCGTTGTTCTCGTTCGTCATTGGCTAACTCATGGTGACGTCACGGCAAACAGCCATTGCGCACGGTTTAGCTATACTTATGATCAACGCGTACACTACTAAATGTGCCATCTTTATGGTGGCGCTATTTTCCCGGAAGTATCATCACTATATACAAAATTTTACAATTAAATTACGGTGAGCCCCTCCTCAAAAAATAAACTCCACTTACAAACATATAAGGCTACACGTGGTCATCAACTCAAGCTTGAGTAAGCTCAGAGCTTAAGAAGCGTTTGTAAGCTCAGAGCTTACAGTCAGCTCCACATTTTGTTACCGAAAGCCAGACGGGAAATTCTACATAAAAGTTTTCTCTATCAGGCCCCAAAGATTTACAATGCCCTACTATTTCACTTTAAAACCATCCGATCAGCTCATTGTTTCAAATCGAAGGTACGCGAATGGATTGTTGGGCTTGCTGACCTTGAATCCTTGTTTATCATTAATATTTAATACCCTTATTGTTTTTGTATATCTATCGAATGCTCGACTTGTGTAGATATGTACTTGACTTAATTTTTTGTTTATATTTTAATCTGACATATTTTCATATTATTTTATGCAGAATCTGTTGCCATCTATTGATTAATTTAATTATTTTCTTCGATGGTTCTGTGTTGCACACGAGTTTACTCTGCAACACAGATTTGCACTTTCATGATTTCGTTGCCATTGTAGCTATTGAAATGCATTGGAGTGCATAAACTTACTTACTTACTTACTTACTGACTTGAAGTTCGATTTCATAAACATGAATGGGCACGGAATACTTTTTTTTCACGTTTACTCTGCGTTTGGAATGGCCTACCAGAATTGGTTTTGATGGCCCCATTTGTTAACATCCTTAAAAACAGTTTTGACAAAACATATTAGTCTTGTTGCACCCGGCACACCTTATTGTTTTTTATTACTCTAGTTAGAATTATCTCTGCGATATTGTTAAATGAAAATCAACTTGACCTATTATGTGCGCGGCGTATCTTGAGCCCTGGAAATATTTTATGAGCGGCTACGTCTTCCTGGAGGGGGCGGCTTTAATCGACGGCCGCCATTGTTTTTGTAACCATCTTGGATATCAACAAAGCACTCTGCTGCCAAAAGCGTACAATCGATTATCTGTGTTCGTTCTGCGGCGAACTCAAGATAGGCCGCGTACACTTTAATGTTGTTTAAATTTATTATGTATGGCCACAGCCAGTTATACACAGCTTTTTTATGTATGTATACATATATTTATATTAGGAATTTAAAAATACACTAATCCGTTCTTACGTTTGTTGTGATTTTGCATTGTTTATGTACATACATAAAAAATATCAACTTTAAATACTAAATAGGCTAGTCGGAAATATTTTCCTCTGAAGGTTTTTTTGTCCAGCCTTAGGCGATTAGACAGTTAATAAAAGTTAAAGTTAACAAAAGTTAAAATGGCGTCCCGCGATCCTGTAGCGTTCAATATGCTGTGCTAGCATATACAACCACCAAACCAGTGCCGGTTTCTAGCTATTTCAACCAATCTAGCTTCTAGTGCGTAAGACTGCATATAATTAGGGTCGGTGCACCTGAAATCAAAGATGGCGCCCTAAATGGCTTCCGCTAAACACGAAATAAGGCTTAATTCGGCTCTCAATGCACATGGAGCCACCAAATCAACTCCAATTTGTTAATTAGCTGATTCCCCCACAGTTATCAATCTATAAAATATATGTTAGCATCGGAACTAGGAACAAAAATGGCGTCCAAAATGGCTTCCGCTAGTTCGTAATAAGCTACAACTTGGCTCTCAATGCACGTAGAGCCACCAAATCAACTACAATTTGACAGTTAGTTGACCACCAAGTCACCAAAATTGGCATATTGTGTTAATAAACGTTATTTTCCCGTTGAAAGATGGCCGTAACATGGAGAAGGCGGGTCCTTTAAAGTTCTTTTATGTAAAAACCCACCGCCTTTAACAAACTCTCGTTAACATTTTTCACTCATTGTCACCTCCCATCCGAAACTACGCAAAGAAAAACACCCAAGTTCGTTTCGTCACACGCTCAGTCCATTCTTTGCAACCTCCCTCCACCCTTTCCCCCTCACCCATTTCCGTGCTTTATCGCCGATCTATCATTCCTTGTTGTTGCCTCCACGTCCAATATCCAAGAACAATGGGTGTGCGCGTGCGGGTGACAAGGGGGCGAACGCCCGTCATGGAAGAACCCAGAGATAGACGCCCGCGATAGCGAGGCTGACAAACGCTCGCAAGCAAGACTCCATTTTCGTCACACCCGAGACCTGGATGGAGACGCCCAGCAAGATGGGTGAAGGCCTCACGCCCTGTTCCAAAAATGTTGAATGGCGAGTGGAAGTCTCTCCATCTATTCGCCAAGATAGATTCGCCGTCCAAAGAGGGCTGTCAAATTTTCGAAATATTTGACAAACTGGACTTTTACCAAACCCCCGAAGATGTTCCAACGCTAAGAAGCTAGATTCATCGCGGAGCTTGGTGAAGATGGACACACGAATAAAGATTATTTGGTATTTGGGCACAACGATAACATTTGTCGATGTCAAAATAGATGAAGGACGTAGGTTTAAGCCTGGAAGCAGAAGGTTTTCAGCCGGTATGCAACAAGATTTTTACGAACAAAAAACAGTCTGCGGGGTGGAAGAGAGGCGGGGAGGGAGGGGTGAGGAAGGTCGAATTTTGCCTCTTGCAAGATTTTTGGGTTAGAGAAAAGGTTGCTTGCACTACTTTCTGTTTTTCAGGAACTTTTTTTTTTAGTTTTTGGGATAGAAATTGCGAACTACCCAACCTAACTTTGAAATCAGCGTATACCTCAAAATCTCTCGGGGGAAAAAAAACCAATTGAAATGGTGTATTTGAACGTCAAAATCGGTCAGTTCTTTGGCAAAATTACCGCAAAAGAAGGTTAACACCAAAAAAAGGCTTTTCATTCATTTTGTTCACTTTTTAACTTCAAAGTAGAAGAGTACTGAAGTAATACGAGTACTACACTATTGAACCTTTGCAGTAAAAGTAAACTATAAGTACTATTACTAACTATACCTACCTACAATTAACCAAATATAACTATTGTTTAAGCTTAAATAAGCTCTAAATATAGTATAGTGTAGCTTCACAGTATATGAGTTTACGCAACACTGTTTCTGAGTTAGTTTTTTTTTTCAATTAATATCTTAGAAAATGATCATTCTGCCAAAGATCAACCCAAGTTTTTGTGCACACGAATCCTAAAATTACACTTTTGCTATAGCGAGTGACGTACTGTAATTTAAGTACTGCAAGTTATTGTAGATAACTGTTATAAGAAAGATACCGTTAGTAAGTTAGTAATTAACTGTTAGTGAGTTACTGTTTTTGTAAGAGTACTGTAAGTTAATGCAAATTAAGCACTGAAAGTAAGTGTAAAGTGTTATTAAGTTATACGCTTATGTAAGCTGTAAGCCTATATATATATATATATATGCTTGTATACCAAAGCTACACTACAGCTAACTAACCAACTAACTACAACTAATTGAAAGTACTCTAATTATAAGAGTACTTAATAGTATAACATTTTTTGGCAGTATGAAGTTTTCTCACAGTTAAGTAATTTCAAAAATTGTTGTGCAACTGTACATCAATTTAGCAGATCTGTAACGGCATACATGTACAGTAAAACGCAACACACGGAGCCAACACTCCATGGTGCACCTTGCCGTTAACATGGCTGTTGCACGCCACCAACTACCGTGGAAACACGGGAGTTGGCCAAGCGCCAACAGCCAGGTGACAACCGAGTCCCCTAGTTGGAAGCGGGTCTCACCTGTTAGCCAGTCAAGTGACGTAAAACCTTGGTAGGAACCCTATTGTTCTCGGAGTGTATAAATACGGGTGCCTGAACGAGGGATCCTCAGTTGGTGTTGGGGGTTCAGACCAAACAGTCAGAACCTCTAGAGCTTACAGGGTCAGTACGAAGGATAAATTCACGCGGATACCTAATATGTAACGCTATGTGCATAGTTCTCTAGCTATGAAGTAAATTAGGATTGAGCCTTATTTAAAACCAATCGTCTACTTCCTTAGCGACCTCACAGATCGATGGGATAGATTCCAAAAAAGACATAACACCTAGTAGAGAGGTACACCTGGAAAAAAATGGAAAGACGCCACCCACTTCAATTTGAAATTAATTTTCTTGATAACAATATAAAAATTTAATGCAACTTAGTGTCACACGCCCACGTTAAGCGCTTTATCACTGTCGGATTACCAAGTTGACCGACGACAGAGCAGTACGAATGGTTCGATTCCCTGTAATTCCCCTCTTTCCTCCCCAACGCAATCCTGGCAATAATAATTAAACATCATTTTCTGGATGAGTCAACAACGAGCAGGGGAAAGAAATCTCTCTCCTGGTGCCAATTCCTGTCTCGTTCACAATTGGCTCATATGTGTTACATCACTCGGTTACTATATAGCGCCGTTTAAAACCAGACGTCTCTAAGCTGGCGCTCAACAAACAATGTTTTGCTACTATGTATTTCACTCTAAGCAGCACACACGGCTGTAACCAGAATTTTTTCTATCCCCCCCCCCTCCAGAATTTAAATTAAGACAACCCCATGGCAATCTAGCACTAACACATCGCCCTCTAGATCCTAACGTACACTAGGTCCAGTGGTTGAACCACCAAGCCACGGTAGATCATGCATTTTTTATTCAACATGGTTCCGACTGTTGTTACGACGTCAACACCCTACCTATACACAGGGTGGATTGATTTAAATCAAGCTGATTTTAATCAGCGATTTAAATCGCGATTTAAATCAAATGATTTTTATTAATATTAATCATGTCGATTAAATCAATAATTTTACCTTCCTTTAAATATGTTAAGTAATTTCAGCTATAAAATTTCCTGTTTAAATTTGGGTTTCTGTTACGATCAGTGTCGTAGAACAGCTAGCTGCTTATGGCGACAGCGTGTTCTGCAGGTGTGGAGAAGAGCTGCATTTCAGCATTTGGATATGTTCACACAAAAATTCCCAACCTCCCGCGAACACCCAAAAGCTGGAAATCTTGCTCGGAAAATACTCAACCAAAAAATAAATCAGTCATATGGATGGCAATGACTTGACTGGAGACTCATTAATCGTCAAAGATAAACAAGTTCTTTTAACCATAATTATCTTACCTTACGGCATGCTGTAGTGTATATCTAAATACGTACCAGCTAAAACGTTTATTAAAATTGACCTCAAGTGTTCGAAATCAAAAATTAAAATTTGGCAACAAAACTATAAATTTATTTTCTAGGCATTATCTCTGTGAACATTTACCTAAATGGTATCCACAAATTACCAGAGAAAAACACAGGTAAAAAAAAAATACTGATTTAAATAAAAAAAAAATCTGATTTAAATAAAACAAATCCAATTTAAATCAAAAAAATCTGATTTAAATAAAACAAATCCGATTTAAATCAAAAAAATCTGATTTTTTGATTTTTTTGAAAAAATCACGATTTTTATCTACCCTGCCTATACAGCAAAAGTAGCCGACAATTTTTCGATTCGCGTGTACAAAAACCCTGGCCGACCAACGGTGGAATGATAATTTCTAAGAAACAAAACCACTACCTCCGAAACAGTGTGGGCCGAAATCTTCTTGGTGATAGCGAAATGGTAATAATAAGTTTCTAAGACCCCGTGTTGAGAACTAAAAGCCACCAAAGACATCTATGGTGCTGTCATTTGCAACCAATGGGTGATCAAGCTTTTCGTAAATAATTTTTTTTGTGTGACTGTTCATTGCCTTTAGATCGTTTTAAATTTTTTAAGGTTTTGCTTCATACACGCCAGTGTTCATTTAACTTGTTTTGGTGTTAAAGACCACAAACACCGGTTGAAAATGAAAAGTACCGTAAATGTTTTGTCTGTCATATTGGATGGGGACCCATGCCAGTCTGGGCCGATCGTTTTGACTGTTGTCCCACGTAAAATAATGGAGTCCATTATAAAGTCTTCCATGTTGCACTATCTTTTTGGAACATGAAATTATTAGAAGTGGCCAATTTGGTTTTCTACCTGGGCGATCAACAACCTGTCAACTGCTGACTTGCCTTGACGTCTGGACCAGTACCCTTGATCTGGGCATCCCTTCGCATATCATCCATTTTGATTTTCGCAAGGCTTTCGAGTCTGCGGTGCACTCCAAACTTTTTATTCAAACTCGAATGCTTAGGTTTTTCTGGAAAGTTATTAGCATGAATAAAGTCTTTACTTGAGGGCAGAACACAACGAATTGTAAATGACTCCTTCTCCCCTCCTGCGGCAATTTCAAGTGGGGTACCGCAGGGCTCTGTACTGGGGCCAATTTTGTTTGTTATATTCTTCAATGATCTTGACTGCAAAACCGACGACTCCCACCAATTCAAATTTGCCGATGATTTTAAGCTGGGCCGACATCTTGTGGCTGGTTCAACTGACTGGTTACTCTTAGATGACATTAGACTTGTGTTGGACTGGAGTAATATGTGGCAGTTACCACTTGTCCTACACAAATGCCAAACTTTCCACATCGTGATCGACAAAATTGGCTTCCAGTACCTCTTGGGAGAGACCAGTTTGCCTGCTGTAAGTACTATTAGGGACCTCGGTGTCTGCTCAAATTTCGATTTAAAGTCAACAAATCATTGCGACACTATTACCAAAAAGCGCCTTTCGCAGGCTTGCCATTGTAAATAGCTGTTTTTTCTCCGGGATCATTCCCATTAGGGTATGACCTTTTCGAGTTTATGTGAGAATGCTGCTCGAATACGCAAGCCAAGTCTGGTCACCCTCACTCCTGGGGAACATTGACAAGGTCGAAAGGGTACAGCGCAAATTCACAAAGAGCCTACCTGGCTTGCGAAATTTACCATTATGATGTACGTCTTGCCAGAACAGGATTACCATCACTTGAACTTCGCTGATTGCACGCTGACCTTTTTCTAACCTTCCGTATTGTTCGTGGCTTCTTGTCAACGACTTGCCTTTTTTTCTGAATTCACTACAAATATGACGAAAAGGGGACACCCGTTTAAAATGGAAATCCGACAATCAGCACGCTTTGAGTGTATAAAACATTTCTTTGCAGTCCGGATGGTGTCAGCGCGGAACTCGTTGCCCAAAATGGTTGTTTCCGCGCATTGCCCTCAACTCTTCAAAACTCTATTAAAGCCGGTTTTGTCTTCGGAAGTTCCTGAAACGACCTGCCCTTCTGCAAACCCGACCACTTTTTTTGTGGTTAAACCCAATTTATTTATTAATACTTTAAACCTTCATTATCCACATCCCAGTGATTCTGAATTATAAATTGTCGATGTATATACACCCGCCAAAGCTTGTTTTCTAACATAAAAATTTTTATGCTTTGAGTTTTTATGTTTTTATGAGTTTGACTTGACTTGCTTCTTAGCCGTAACTTTGATGGCTTGATAACGAAGCGGGGGATTCCTTCGAAACGTCGCAAATAAAGTGATGCATCGGCTCTGTATCCGTCTTTGACCTTAATCAGTCTATAATGGCGTAGTTTAGAATTTATTTTATGTGCACTGTATATGCTTGCTTTATATTTTTAACTAGAGGAAGCCCATGCTATGCACGGGGCCGGCCATGAATTAAGTTCACGGACACACGTTTCCCGACACATCTTCCCCGCACTCTTCCCGACATAGTTTTAAAGATTGAACCTGTTTGCCCGACATACGTGCCCGGTCTTGATCGACCACTCCCGCCCGGCTGCTCTTTCACGGGGCCGGTAGAATGGGAGAGTCCACTTGCAATGCGGGCGTGAGGAGGGGAGAAGTGATTGTAAGGCCTTTTACTGTTTTTTCTTATCGGCTCTTTTCTTATCAGCTCACCCGGCATCCAGCATTATATATGTATATAGATTGTTACGTATTACCAGAAATTCTTATCCTCTTCTTATGAGAAATTTGACTTTCGTTTTAACTATTTAGGCCTAACGTTGTCGGATCTTTCTCGTATTACATAGGAGCACGTATTTAGACCTGGGGAATTCGTTTTTCGGGATAGGATTTAGGCCTATTTCCTTTTTTTTTTTAGCCCTATTTCAATTTCAATAGGGCAGTGACACGACGTAGTGTATTATTGTATATTACTCTACGGTGGAGCTAGTTACTGGATTAGCTGCAAGGTGCACTGGTGGGGGAAAAGAAGAGCGTCTTACTGAAGCCAATACTATTAGACTGGATTTCTTAGGCCTAAAAAGCGCGATTTTTGTCGATTTGTTGGCAGTTGCAGAAATTTTTAAGCAAGCGGAATCTTTATTTTCCAATTACAACCTAAGCAGCATAAGAGATTGGAGAAAACAACGGTTTTTTAAGCCTACGAAATCCACTCTCAAAGCACTGGCTTGACTAGAAGTGCCGTTGTTTAACCCACCATTTCAATCTAGTGCCCCTTGCAAGTATCTCTCTTGTAGCAATATGACGTCACTTGGCGCTGCTCTATATTCAGTCCACAATTTTCGCTCATATTCAATCCGTTAACACTAGGACCTGTCATTTTTGACGAGTTTTTCTAGCTAGTTCGTTACGAAAACAGGAAAAGATTTTCTGGTAACGGTCTTAGTACGTAGGCTACACTTTTAGTCTTCTGGACAGCCGTACCGGCTGAGAAGACTATTGCAACGACTTTGTCCGTCCGTCCGTCCGTCGCTTTTTTCAACTTCGCAACGGTACCAGAAATTGACGACCACTTTTTACAACGTTAGTTCAGTGTAAGAAGTTAGTTAAAAAGCATGGCAAATTAAAACATCGTTACCTCCTTATAGCTAATAGACTTCTTCGACGTCACTGAATTAAATAATAACATTTCATCGTCGATTCGAAATCCTAAGATAACACCGCAATAAAAAGAAATGGCTTTTAGCTTCGTTTAAAATAGTCTCGTCGCATTGTTGCGTGAATGAATAGGTTTACCGTAGAATCAAATTCTCCATTAGGCCTATCTGCTACTTACGAAATCAAAACTGCATTAAAAAAAATTAGGCCTAAAGAATGAAAATTAGGTCTAAAATCATGTTACCACGGCAACGTCAAGTTGCTACGAGTCGCAATAGCGTCGTCAACAGCTTCTCTCTCGTCACTTCCCCACTGATCTATATAGGCTACGTTTCGCATTACGTTGTTAACACTGTAACTATGTACCTGAAGGCGCACCGTGTTGCAAAAATGAATATGCTTACTATACAATTCAACTCTCCGTTAGCTGCTCGTTAAAATTAGGCCTAAAAGCTGACAACTAAGCCTAAAATGTAAAATAGGCCTAAAAGCTAACACATTTTTAACCAGCAATTGTGATGGTTACTGCTTTTTGATTAGTATAATAGAGACAGCCGTTGTAGTGCATGATAGAGGTGTACGCCTCAACATTGGAAGTGTGGGAACTGCACAGAAGACCGGTGCGACTAGGCAGTCGCTGTAGCCGCTTGTTTCTTCCTGTTCTCTAGCTCATCAGTGTCGAACGGCGGGTCAGGTTGTGCGTCGTGCTAACCAGTGAAGAGCCCAACAGATCACGGTATGGAATTACTAAACAGGGACGAGACGGTTTTCTGGTCGCGTGATTTGATGCAGCAACCTTCATTTGTGATGCCGTGATGGGATTTGTGCCGATACACCAACAGCAAAAGGGCAGTTAGAACCCACAAAGGGATCTCGAGCCACGGTATTTAATTACTGCCTCCTCTCCCGAGGGTCAGCACTCTTCTCCCCCCCCCCCCCACCTTTAACGATGAGATGATTGACGAAAGGGCATGTCCACTTCGACGATGATGAGTTTAATTAGGAATTAGATGGGCGGGGAGGTTGGCTCGTTATTGTACCGACAACTGACCCTTGCGTAAACTAAACAACTCGGGAGACAAGAGTCGTTGGAAATATACGAACAACGAATACAGATACAGGAAAACAAGAACGAAATTTGGTCGTAAGCCAAGCCTAGGACAAAGTCTGGACCCGATTCTGTAACTTTGGCCAGCGTGGTCAGCATCTTTATGGAATGTGTACAGCATTCCATAAAGATAAACGACGCATCGGCTCTGTGTCGTCTTTGGGCCATGATCATCCTAGGGATCGTAGCTATTACCCCCCCCCCCTCCTCCTCACCTCACTCCTTTCCAATCTATAATATTGCTGAGGTTTGCCGCGTTTTACTCAGGTAATCACTGTGAATCCTCCTCTAGCTGTCGTTTAACTGTTGGTTTCTATTCACTAAACTTCATTACTGCCGTTCTATTAGTCCAGCATGGCTGTTCACCGAATGTCATTCCGGTTTTTAGGTACTTTTAGAATTGTGACCAAGGGCTCGATGCATTTATAATTTGGTCGAAAATTAATTAAAAAGTGTTTTAGTCTCTGCCGTTGATGGGTATTTCTGCCAATCAGGAGGCAGACAGCATTCCATACCTTTCGACGTCCTGTGCGAACTCTGCAGCCTAGGTAATTTTCAGGCAACTAGACACACCACAACAGTATTACAGTATCACAATTTAGATTTGAGAGGTTGTGACGTCATTAATTGGCTGAAATTGCTTACATCTGCCTGGAAACCGGGGCTTACTCTATTGGCGGATAATCGAGGACGAATTCGTCGTTGCGAATTTCTTCATCTTTTAGCGTTCAGATGACTATACGCTATGATTATACGCTCTCATTAGTTGTTGTTATCTAATCTGTGGCTTGGACATTTGAGTGATCACTGTCTGGAATGAAGTTGAGTTCTTTTGTAGCCGTTTCAGGGATCTCCCTGGTTTGGTTGTTGTATGTCAAGTGTTCCTTTGCGTTACCAGCTATATGAAACGTTGTTGTAAAGAAACTAGAACAACCTAACTGTGGATGCTTGAAAGGTGCACCTCTTCAGCTACAGAAAATCGATTTCCAACGTGACTTCAAGTTATCAGCTCTTAACACTGCTGTGAACTAAACACCTATATTTAAAAAATGTACAAATTTAAAGTTGATTAACGAAAGCTTCTTGAAATTAAATCACCCATCCAAGTAACGTAAAAACCCACCATTATTACCTTTTTTTTTGGGGGGGGGGAGTTTTACTTTCTTTAAACAGTTCTAAATTAATTTGCTTCAAGTTTAGGGAATTCTTGCGCAGAATTAATTACTCGAGCTGTAAAACAATTTCCTTTTTTTTTTTGGTTTCGCAGTAATAAATGACGTTTGCACGCTTTGCTGCCTGGATTTATTGTCTGCCCACTTTTCTTTCTGTTCATAAAAAAAAAAAAGAAAATAAAAAAAAAACAGGAGCGTTTTCTACTCGCTTGATTGCGATCTGGGGGTCATTACTGCATATTTCCGTGAAATTAAATTTCTACACCATTTCAGACCGATTACAGCGAGGTTGAAGCAACTAGGAATTCATGCATAACGTCGCTGTAACTTTAAAAAAAAGATTTGCTACCAGAGGGTGCTATTTTCACCCCGAGGCCAGGGCAGACTATAGAGCAGTGACACAAGGTAGTGTTATTGTATATAACTCTATGCCTTAATGGGTTAGCTGCAAGGGGCACTGCAGAGAGAAACAGAAGGGCGTTATACTGAAGCCGATGCTGTGAAGAGTGATTTCTTAGACCTAAAACGCGCAATTTTTGTTGTTGGAGAAAACAACGTTATTTTAAGCCTAAGAAATCCGCTCTTCCGTTGAAATTATGAACCCTAATTATGAACCCTTATGAACCCTAATTATGAACCCTAAAACAAGTCTGCAAAATATCATAATCCAAACCGCAAAACGCAGCACGCTATGGACACGACTCCAGTGGTCAGATCTGACATGGTCGATCATTTAACGGCAGCCCATCAATCAAAACCAGTTACGTTCAAACCGACTTACCGTGTCGCAAAGAGTCCTATGACGTACACCTTGATCAACTTTACGTAGCCTTATGGTGAAATCTGTTAGCGGAAAAGATGGACGATGGCCGATTTCGGACGGAAAGTCTATAAATCTGCCACGATAAATCTCTAGAACACGAGCCTCTTCACGTCTAACATGCTGTAATAAAACAGACATCTTTGCACGTAGTAGTGTCTTTGTTATATATAGCCTATAAACTTAAGAAAGTCTTTCTAGAGATAAAAGAGACGTAAACTCAACGATGAGACAGGTTGAGGCCGCAAATCTTAATCCCTAGTGTATAAAGGGGTTAACAATGGGTGACGAAGACAAGGTGCGTACAAAGTTAATGTCACTCAAACCCAGAAACACGGGTTTGGAAATCCATATAGAGAACCTAACTCCTTTGCAGCCCACTGCACCAAAATCGACGTCTTCCACCGGAAGTGACGTCACGCGTCAGTAGTTTTGGCACAGGGTTAGTGCCGAGGGGGTTCGACAAAGACAAAAACGTGTACGGGATTTGTAAATCTGTAAATCTTCCAACGGATTTACGGATTTGCTGAGATTTGAAGATTTACAAAAGATTTAACTAAGGTGTAATGATTTACATGAGATTTTTCAAGATTTACACGGATATATAGAAGATTTAAAGATTTACATAAAATTTTGCGGATATACACTGATTTACAGATTTGAAGATTTACATGAAGATTTGCAGATTTGCAGGGATTGAAAGATTTACTAAGGATTAATAAGATTTAATGATTTACATGAGATTTTTTTCTAGATTTACGAAGATTTGCACAGATTTACAGACTTGAAGATTTACATGAAGATTTGCAGATTTGCTGAGATTTAAAGATTTAAGAAGGACTTAATGGTTTACGTAAGATTTTTCAAGATTTATACGGATTTACAGAAGAATTAAAGATTTACATAGATTTACAGATTTGGAGATTTACTTGCAGATTTGGTGGGATTTAAAGATTTACAAAAGATTTAAGTAAGATTTAAATGATTTACACCAGATTTACGTGATTTACAAGATTTGCACTATAGATTTACAAGATTTGAATGATTTACACAAAAATTTGCAGATTTACAAGATTTGCAACGGATTTGTAAATCGAAATCTTGGGTGTACGACATTTCTAGTTTTGTCGAACCTCTCTGGGAACCTGGCTCCGGGGTTTACCGGGGTTCACAACACGACTGACGGGGACAAAAGGGGGAACGGGAATTTTAGAATGTTGGCAGCTAAAATGGGAATGAGATTTGGATTCAAAACATAACGCCCAAAGCTCCCCTGAATTGCGGGTTCGAATTAGAAAAAGGTGCGAGAGGAATGAACGTTTGGCTCGGTTTGGTTTTGACTTAATGTAATTAATAAAATACGAGCTCTATTGAACGGGATGCTGCTAATGCAAGCATTGGATAAAAATATGGGTTTGAGTGTAAGTTGGGACTAGGGCTAAGGAGGAATGTTCTAATGAAAAGGCCTTAAGGCAACGAGAAATGGCGATTGTTGCGGGAATGGGTCGGTGGGGAGGTCAGGAGGGAAGTGAAGTTAAAAACTAAAATACAAGCCAAAAATTCTTCCAGCGCATGGGGGTTACCACCGATTGCTCACAAAATGTCAAACGTAACAGGGTTTCATTGTTAAAAACAAGGGATGATAATCGACCACAATTTCTTCGTCTTGAATGCTGCAATCATTGTTCAGATATGGAGACAGAATCGGTTTTCGTATCGGAGGCTCGATATCGAGGATCAGCAAACGTAAACAGGCTCTCTACATTAGTTGGTTGATGCGTCGATGAGCAAAATGGCGGCCAAGGTAGAGAATGACATGTTTTAAGAAAATTACTAACCATTATAGTTGCGTTGCAAAGGACGTTGTTAAGCAGTTATAAGTAAAATACCGGTCAATAAAAACTTTTATTACTGATAGTTGTGTGACTTGTTGGCGTCTTTCAGCCAGTGAAGGATGTGGCCTTAGTGGTTAAGGCGCTATGCAAGTGAGCTGGGGACGGACTGGGTTGCAGGTTCGAACTAGTTCATGCCACTCCGACGAACGTAAGTGCATAAAGGTGGCTTACTTAACTACATTATTTCTAGTGTATTATTTTCACTGATGGCTTATTTCCAATTTTCCTTAATGTTCTTTTAGCTTTGTTGTGGGGGCATTTTGTGTGACGACAATCACTACCATTTGTGATTATGTGAACATTATAAATCCAGCACGACACTTCCACGACACTTCATTACAACCCTTCCTTCCCTGTTTCCAAAGTTAAATATTAACTCCCAACACTGGTAGACGAAGGGGCAGCAAATGCCCCTGCCCCCCCTCCCCCGGCCGATCCAAGGATCCCCAATTCGTAAGAAACGCTTCAACGGACATCGCAGCATCAAATCTAATTTCCTTTTCTTGGATGAATTTGCTCCACCCATTTTGGTTCTGTCAGGAGGGATTTTCCAAATCTAAAATAAGATCGCGGCAATGACATTTCAAAATCCAAAGGGAGCCCCCCCCCCCTCCCGTCTTTTCCTCTTCACCCCCTCCCGCACGTGTGATAGGTACCCGTCTGTCTTACTTCCACAACCCCTTTGATCACATAGTGCACACATGTGACACAAAGTCTTCATGCACGAATAGCTCATAAAGCTACCCCTTTCCCGACTGCAGGCCTTAAGATTAAATATTAATGGAAATTCCTATCAAAACCCGCTCACACAGAAGAATTAAATTTTAATACGGAGTTTACGTGAAGGAGCATAATACACCCTTTCGTCGGATGCTCCAGCCTAGGAAGTTCGGTAAATCTATAAAACTGAACATTATTAAAAATTGAAGACTAAATTATTGCACAATATTTGAAATTTTCAAACATTTAAGTAAAGTGTTTTGTTTTTCTGTTTTTTTTTTTCACCCTTTTTTTTCCCCCCACAGATAAAGTGAAACTGAAAAACTTTTACGGTCCCGGATTAGGCCAGTAATGAATCATGGTGATGAGTTTACGACCCAATTTCAGAAAATTTGTGAAATTTTATACTTAAATTCCGTTTTAGAACTTCGTTTCATGTTTAAAATCATACACGAAAATCCGTAATAGATCTCCACGGTATTTTTCGAGCCTTTTCGTCTGTAATGTGTGGAGTAGTGGCAACCCGGACTACTGCACTGTGACTGAGGTTGGCGCGCGCTAACACCCTAACTGTCAACGCGCCGGCTGTGAGGGACTCAAAATGAGGTAATTTTTTTTTTCATTTACGAGTTGCCAGTTTTCATCGGAAAAAAAATCAGTTATAACAGTCAGTTGTATCATATCAAAAACCAAAACTGGTAAAAGGGGCCGCCAAGTTCCGAATGGTTCGGCCCTTCAAAGGAGTGATATCAACACACCAAAACATTCGCCAAGTTAATCGCACCGCTTAATAGTTCGAAGGTTAATGAAAACTAGAACATTGCTTCTTTCGGTAGCAATGTTCAAGTTTTCATTTAACGTCCAAAGTATTATTCGGTGCAATTAAGTTGGCTAATGTTTTGGTGTGTTGATAGCACTTCTTTTAAGGGCCGAACAATTCGGAACTTGGCGGCCTTTTTACCAGTTTGGTTTTTGATATGATATCACCCCTTTTTTTTAATTATGCATCAACTCCACTTCCGTGCAGATCTGTAATAAAGTGGCACGTCAACAAGAAATTGGTTTTCAACACTTTGCTACTACCTCTTGCCTATAGGCCGAACCATTCTCAACTTAGCCACCTCTTTATAGGTTTTTGGTTTGGTTTTAATTGTGTTGTAATTTGTTTTATCTAATTAGTTTTGGTGTGTTGATATCACTCCTTTGAAGGGCCGAACCACTCTCAAATCGGTGGCCTCTTTACCAGTTTTTGGCGTGTTTATCTTGCTTTGTATTTACAGTTGGTTTATTTTTCGTGAATTGGACGTGAATACAATTTCTTTGTTAACGTTGTTTAGATTTATCGTGATACACTAGTGTGTGTCTAGGCACGCACGTCAGCATACACGTTGTCATTGTCCGAACTTTGGCCGTCCAATGACAGACGATGCCGACAATACTAAGAATGGTTACAACAATATTTTCGTACTTACGCGCACTCCCACGCCATCCCCTTTACGCCCCCAGGCTTCAAACCATAAAAGGTGCGCAGTTCGTATTGTACTGCACCCATTCATCCAATTTCATAGCTGGAAGCCTTCTCGGTATCAATGAATAATCACCCTATGGGATTTAACATGGGGATGAGCGGGCAGCTAGCTAGTAACTAGTAACACATTTTCAACGTTATTGAGGGTCAGTTTTTGCATTGAAAGCAGGTTACCTGGTATTCCTACACGAGTTAATTTTTGTCAGGTGGGTCATTGCTCTCGATTCCAACATAATTTAAGCTTTTGTACCGCATTATTATTTTTCCTTAAGTACCTGAAATGTGCCCTACCATGATTCAAGACACTGACGCTATGGCGTTGCGCTACAATGGTTTACAACCTCGACAATTGAATTGATATGTCTGTTGTGATGTTTGTTGCCTAACTTGGCGCAACACACTAGCGTGTGTCTAGATCATCAAACAGACTAATTTTAATTCAAAAGCCTTAGAAAAACCTTAGCTATACGTATTGGTAATAAAACTGTTTTGGTCATAATCCCAAATACCATGTCGTACCCAGAAATTGTGTTGGGGGAGGGGGGGGCTAGGAGTGAAGCCAAAAAAATTGGAATTCAACATGGGTCCGACAATTCAGCTAAAAGGTCTACGATTGGTGGATCAAAGAAGAACGATACGTGGTAGGACTCGATTAACAGAAATGGGTATGTGACGTCACACCACGGTGCAAGTACATCGTATTCTGCAAAAAACAATCCGTCCATAATTGGTAGTGGACCATCTTCTCTCTAGTCGTTCCATCTTTGGGGCGGGGGTGGGGGTGGAGGAGTTGCTTTGAGTACCTCAGAGTCCAGTAGGCCTACCTTTGAATCGTTAATACGCCAATTTGTAGAATTTTTTCAATTGCAAAAAATGCCTTTACTAGATTTACTCTTACCTTCGGGTTTTGAGGGAAAAGGCAATGCTCCTCCCCCCCCCCAGTGCGTCATTATCGAATACTGTTGCCAAAGTTTACCATTCACTGTAGATGCACGCAAATATCCTGTTAACAAATAACACTCGGCTGCAACCTGCACTTCCATTAACTTTTCAAGAGATGAAACGTCCGTTCTCACTTGACCGCAATTAAACCATCCTGCAATTAACGATAAGCCTTATTCCGTGTACAACATTCGAGTAATATGTCTCTGGAGGCCAGGCAGACACGGGCCTTTGTCAACAAACACAATTGTTGGAGAGATGAAACAGTTTTGGAAGCGATTACCAGTCCAACAAAGTGGCAAGTTAGTGACTAAGCTTTAATTTTGATGATAAGCCTAAACATTAGTCCTATTCGTTAGGCCTAAATGAAACCAAGCCAAATTTAGGCTCTACCACTTGTCTACTTTGTCTAGCCGTTTAATGTTGAAGATTCACGATTAAAGTTTAAGGAGTTTAACCCAGTTACAACCTGCAAACACTCACACTAGACTGAGAAAAAAAAACTAAGTCCAGAAAAGCTTTGTGAGAGTCACTTTGGAACCAGGAGCAAATCACAGATGATAGGACAGCTACTTGGCTGCCAAACCAAGCGGATGCGAGAACGAACTGCGTCTATAAACTCAGAAACACTTTCATACTGGCATCCTTTTTTTTTTTGTAACTGACTTTTTGCATACAAATTACTCTCTTTTAGATACGACACCGTAACATCAGTGGATGTACACAAGGTACTCTTCTCCACTAAGGACAAAGTAACGTCACAACGAATGCATGCAAGGTACTCTCCTCCAGTAAACGTCCACGTAAAGTCATGGTGGATGTATACAACGTACTGTAATCTTCTTCAAAGCGACAACGTAACGTCATGGCGGATGCATACAGGTCCAGCTGCTACAAGGTTAGATCACAGTGGATGTATGCAAGGTACTCTCCTGTAGTTACAAGGTACTCTCACAGGAGAGTAGGCTGCGTTTGTCGTAAATGGTCAAACCCTCCTTTACACTAACGTAACTAGGGGAGAGAGTGCAAGATAAGATTTCCTTCCGTTTAACGTAACGTCACAGTGGATGTGCATGTATTCTCCTCCAGTTACAACATAGGCTAAAGCGTATGGCCGCAAGGTACTCTCTCCAGTTTCACAGCGTATCGTTTTTGTGGATGTATACAAGGTACGCTCCCCAGTAACGTCACGCTGTTCAGCCTGAACAAGCACAAGAGCACAACACAACGGTTAGAATCCATTTCAGTTCAAACAACAACAAACGATATGGAGGGAAGCCTGAACTTTCTGCTTCGGTCAATCACTCTATATATTTTTCCCAAATCGGC
The DNA here is from genome assembly GCA_023313725.1 of Lithobius niger. NCBI lineage: Eukaryota > Metazoa > Arthropoda > Chilopoda > Lithobiomorpha > Lithobiidae > Lithobius > Lithobius niger. The sequence goes on from JAHWFP010066208.1 coordinate 55,745, forward strand.
TTATTCCTCGACTTGAGGAGCAAATAAGAAGCACATACCCTAACCTGAACCGTGAGCCCTCCCAAGGCTGCTGGGTAAACAAGTTTCTCTGTCGACGGGAATCTGGAAACCCAAGAAATGTTGAGCCGCAGGGCTTGATTTGATATCGTCCGTCTTATCGTGGCCCGGAAATGCTCTTGCAATTGCTTCCTCAGCCCCGCACGTCGGCCGGTCTTTTCGCGGGGAAAACTAATACATCTTCGGGTTGACTTGATGGACCGAGACGCAGAAAAAATGATCAACAGGAAAACCCGGAATGGACGTAAGAGAGAAACGGAATGGAGTTAGGAAGTAAGGTTGATTCTAAAAAAAAAAAAAACTGGTTTCTGCAATAGTGGGTAGCCTAATTATTAGAAAGAACTACTTTTCACGCTATCGACTAAATTCACCTACCTATCGATTCCTTTCGTCGTTACGGTCCAGAAAATCAGAAAGACAACGTGTGCAAATGATTATTGGCTACATGTTAAAACACTACTCGCAGCCATAGTGACGCCGCCGCCATACTGCGAGATGATAGCGCAACAAGAAAAACCTGATTTCGACCAGAGCATTGGTATACGGAAATTATATCTCTGGCCGGACAAGTTGTATCAACGGATGGTAGTGAATAGAAGGCTTGACACACTGGACTAACTTAAGCTAACGATGAGACTGAGTCACGAATTACCTTTCTGCCATTTTTGGTCCAGTTTAATTAGGCCTTGGTTTGCTCGCCTGACACTTGGTGCGGCTTACAAGGTTGATGTGATGGTAGTGACTAAGTCATCCCTAAATAAGTAAGCTAGTGAGCCGGTAAAGCAAAGGGTGGGAAAAGGTTCTAATTAGGCCGGAAATACATCAGGAATGGTTGGGTTTGCTGGTTGGAATGCCAGAAAGGCTTCACTTTATTACTACCCCTATGTTGGTCGATAAGGTAGGTGACAGTTGGCATGAGCGTATGAGATACATCAAGTACATGTGTATTGTTACAAGAATGGGAACATTAAATACATCAAGTTTAAACAGTCAGTTGTAGTAGAGACATTATTAAAAGCCAATGACTAGAATATATGGTTCTTGCAGGGAAAGGGAGGACGGAGAAGTTGCAGCCGAGTGTCGCCAGGAGACGGCGCTGCAGGTAGAAGAAGTACCGGAACCGCACCGACCTACTGGGACCAATGACCAAAGGACAGGAGCCTCTCTTGCCAGCTCCAACCGACGTGCCGATGGGAAGCCCCTGAACCAATCAAGCTGCAAGCGACTAACCCTGCCGATACAAAGTTGTTGGTTGCGGTTTCTGATGTTATATGAATGAATGAATTGAATTTATTGCGTAACAAGCAAAACGTGACAAGGAAAGGGTCAGTTGACCACTAATATCCTCAACGTAGATAAAAAGAATAAAAAAAAAAAAAAAAAACATAATTAGTTATATAAATTCATCAAATAAACAAACAATGCTGACCAAATTACAGTCGAGTCAAGAGCAAAAACTAATAGC
>JAHWFP010066209.1:0-64886 GCA_023313725.1 Lithobius niger
CAAAATTCGAATAGGCCGGCAGGACGAAAAAAACAAACAACCGGCTCGGGTAAACTACACTTGTGCCCGGTGCGCGAGTTCAGTTAATTTTAAAATTCTAAAACTTGCCAATCTTCATAAGGCTACTTCCTGACAATGTTTTAATATTGTTTTCCTATTTTTTTTTTCAAAGATTAGGTTTTTATTCGAAATTTGGGTGTTGTGACAACTAAACCAGTGCAGGCACAAACAGATGTAAGGGTACCTTAAAACCATCGTGCTAGTACACAGTAGCACCTTTTGTGCTAGGGCTGCGATTAGACTATCAACAGTAATTACAACCATGATAGAAATGTCATAGTAGCAATCCAAAACACATTCTGCAGTTCCAAACTCCAACAACAACCACCACAAGAAACCCAAGCAAAAGAGCGGAAAGATCGGATAGCGTGATCAAACTCGAAAACAAATGCACGATCGCTCCCGTATACTTACCATACATGTTTTTCGGTTAATATTTACGTTACTGCAACGTCGTAAACTCACAAAAGGGTTAAAACACAAATAGTTTGGAGTAAATTCACGTCGCATTTGCAAAATAACGCATCTTCCACAACGGACACATGGCAAGTTGAGATTAGAATGGTTACCAGATGGCGTAAATGTAGGCGGTTGCCATGGCCGCCAAAAGCAATGTCAAAATTAGTTAGAGTCACTGAAACACATAATTGGTTTTACAGCACCCTGGTTCGTCGATCCCATTACCTTCGGTAATAGAATCTACGGACATGATGACGCCAGCATTGTAGTAAGAGTGCTTTCGGTTTCTGCGGCTTCTTCCGACAAGAAGTAGGGTGACATTTGAACTAATTTGGTGCTGCAGCGAAGAATACGCGTTTTGCTAAGTACTGAAAACTAGTGTTGAAAAAAATGCTGCAGGCACAAGTAAGAACCAGTTACAGCTAGGACGATATATGGTAAACTACTGGTTACAGCAGGAGCCTATAGAAAACAGGCCTATAGGCTCCTGGTTACAGTAATAATCAGCTAAAACCTGACCGTTGCATTCAGAGTAAAACTTTGTAATTCTAATATATAAGAATATACTACACAATACTAAATTCCATGGGGGGAGGGGGGTTGTCGTATAAACTTTAGTCGAGTATAAAGGTTAATTAAAAAAAGTATGTAACCTTTGTTAAAAAAAGCTTTGTTAAAACTTTGATAAAAAATAAAAATAAAAGCCGTCCACTAACGTAGTCGATTTTGCTGATATTTTATTTGCTGTTGATAGGAGAATACGCACCAGTACACACTGTGCGCTTGTTAGTATGTAGCATAATGTCTTTGTATAATTCAATTTTTTTTTGATGTTGTTGTAAATGACTCCGATTCAAGTTCATGCCATAAAATGCCCGGAAGGGCGAATTGACATTTTCTAATGAAGTTAAAGTGTCACTATCACCGATTGAAATGCGAACGAAAATACCGTGGCGCCATCTAGCGACATTGATATTGTTAACCTTTATAGCTTGCTCGCAGGTGCACGAGAATGAACCAAATTTTCACTCAATAATTAAGAATGCCGTGGCTTGTTTGTTTCGTTAAAAGAAATGCCGTTATGCATTCCTTCGCGTGGTGCAAGCAAACGCTAGATGGTACTACACAGCGCTAGATGTTGTCAGAATTCGTCTGCTTTCAATCGGTGATAGTGCCACTTTAAAGTTAAAGTTAAAGCACCACTGCAAAGCAGACCTTGTATATAACTTTTTTTTAATCTGGACCTCCGGATCCTAAGAAAATGATCATATCCATTTGTTCGTATTTTTCCAAATTACGTGCCTCGCTCGCGCTGCGGCTAATTATTTACATAACATCATAAACCCGCACGCAAAACTTGTCCGGGCACCTAAAAACTGGCGGACCAAAAACGTGATTCGAATGACGCCTGAGATCCATACTCGCCGCGGATTCGACCGGTCTGTGTAAAAAAAGCTATTTTCTCCATCCAGGGACTAGTCGCTCGCTGAGCTTTTGCCTGGCTTCTGTGACGTAGCACCCCAATAATAGTGTATGTGTGAAATTTATTGCTGCCCTGATATTGTTTCAGTCAGGCTAGTTTCGGTTCCACGTCGAATTTAAAGCGTTATCGTAGATTTTTCGTTACGCATAAGCAGGTAGAATAGTAGATATATTCTTCTACCCTAAGCATAAGCTAAGTTGCGTGGGGAACTATAAACGCAGCGAGGTCTTGTGTTCAGTGGTGCTAACTAGGGTCAACAGTTGCCATGCCAACTGTTTGTATCAAAATGGTGGTGCGAAGCGTTAGGCTGTTTACTCAGCGTTACCGTAGTTCATTTTTCTATCAATTGAAACTTAACGACGTCTTCCAGATCCGATGGCTGCTGAAAATGGACTTATGAAGAAATTTCCCAAAAAACTTGCGAACCAGTATGCCGATAAAACTCACTGTAAGTGGTGGTCAAATCCTAGATCAAACTAGATTAATTGGACGAATTTATGCACGCAAGGCCCGCATTTACAATCATCCATGAGCATACGAGAAATAAGATCCAAAGTTTTTTTTTTAATCCGTAAATGATAATCATAAAATCAAAAGAAAGTGATAATATAAAATATATACAAAGCATTAAAAATAAGTAGCAAGTAATGCATGTAGGGCAGTAAAAAAGTGAATTAAAAAACAACATTTGGGCAAAACCCTAGAACAGCAAGAAAATGATTGCGGAAAGAAAGGAGGGGGTCGTTCAACAAGTCTTGGATTTTGTCCCTTGTATTTCGGGTCAAAGTTAGAATCCTCAGACCAAGGTCGAGTGGAATGGAACGATAGTATGTGGATGTGGGTAAGTTAGTCATTGCCCAGCTCATTAAGTCGTTTTCTCGCCAATAGTTTTGTATAACGTCTCTGACTCCAGTCTGGTTATGCATGTGCGTAAGCTGTTGAGTTGCATTGTGACGTCAGTGAGAGCAGCAGCAAAATCAACCGCCAATGGAGAGTAACATGCAAAAAGCTCGAAATAGACCCCCCCCCTTGAAATTTTTGTTGTATATGGTAAAGTTTAGCGACTTAGACAGGAAAACAATGATTTCTAGTAACAATTCTTACCGTGATGTCTTAACAATTCTTAGTATAGTTCTTTAATTATTATTTTTTTTTTTGTAAAATCCCTGTTCGGCATGATTAGTGCTATTTAGCTAGTTTAAGGCTTCATGACAATTTTTATAGATTAATGCAACAATAATAATAAAAATAGCTTGTTCTGACATTTTTTCTGCTAAGCCTTGCGTCCATTCTACTGAACGAATTATGGGCAATAATGATGACAGGTAGACTATTCTCCAGCTGCAGGGCCGAATATTATGGAGATCGCTATGTATTAACTTGGTGGCAGCCACTAGGATATGTCACTTCCGTGATTATAGCCTGTAATGTTTGTGCTCTAAACGCTTGTGGTTGATCTTTAATTAAATACACCTGGTTGTAGTCTTTAAAAGTTCTTGTGTTTGTGGAGCTTCCCACATCGTGGCCCCTCTTCCACTGAGAATTTTATATCTTAAAGTGTGTTGAAGCGCTGTTTGAAAGCTTGTTAAAATGTCCGGCATTTTATCAGTGTTTTGGAGTTAGTTTTACTAATGAACTATTACGTCTAGTAAAGTGTTCCTAAATGCCAACTCACCAGAGATGAAGTATTTGTAGAATTTAAATTGTGCTGTGCGTTCGATTTTCTGAGGACCGTTATAAAATAGTATTAAGGAGATTGCGCCCATTGTTTGCCCTTAGAGAGTAGCACATTCGCTCGTTTTAGAGACATGCAAGCGCGGTCCTGTAGGAGACCAATGTGTGACGTCGGGAGAACTTTGTTTGTGATCCTGCCTTCAGAGTGCGTTGTAATATGCGTTTTCAGTAGCTGTTATGCGAGTCTATGGTTGTGTTTGCAGAATCCTCTTTGCTGGTATAAAAGGCAAGCTCACATTCTCCCTCATCCTGCGTATGAGTAGCTGCGGAAGGCTATGCACGAGTCCGTTGGGAATTGGATTGATCGTTATCGGCAGGGACGTGCACTCAGGGGGGCAGGGGAAGGAGGCGCTAGCTCCTGCCCTCATGGCAAAGTGCCCTTTTTTTCTGAAAAAAGTGCCCTTTTTCGGTTGATCAGTGGTGTAAAATTGCCTAAAAAACAAACAAAAAGGACAATAACGGCGAAGAAAGTGGGCAGAAATGGTTAGAGTCCCACAAAGGGGGGGGGGGGATAAAAAGAGTTAAAACACCCAGAAGAAAGTTTGCCCTTGCCCTCTCGGAGGCCTGTGCACGTCCCTGGTTGGTAGGATACAGTAAGGAGATTATATTTTGTTGTGGCTGTTTAAAGTTAATGTTCTAACGTTAATGATTACATCACGTGGTGACCATGGTCACCTCCCTTGAAGACATGTGCATCTTTGTTAGTGTCACCATGTGAAATCGGTTTACAAATTCGGTTCTGCTTTAATAGCTGTGAATCCTCCGGAATTATTTATTTAGAGAGAAATGCAAAAATCTTATTCCTTCGAATTTGACAAAACATCATATGGTTCCGACATGTTCTCTGTAATACCTTACAAGGAATCTACATAACCGATGTTTGAGCTACTGATTACCGAATTGTAATTACTGATTGCCGTTGATCTTGTTGTGTCGATGAATAATTGCAAGATTTTTCTTCTACTAAGTTGGATCTTCTTCATGCCACATTTAAGTAAATAATCATTAGTGATCGCGACTGGTGTCAGCCTATCAGCTTGTCACTGCCGGTGTTGTCCAAATCTCATAATTGCGTAGTGACTTTAGTTATTGCAAGAAGGTGCTTTGCAGCACCAAGTTCTAAGGTATTGTTAGAGGGAAAAAACACCAGGAAATAAGTTATGACCAAAAACTGCTGACGACTTACCTTGCTTTTATTAACGTGCCAGGATTTTTATGATGGTTTCGTTCTTTTTTATATTGCTTTCGTTCTCTTTGATATTACTCCATTCAGTTTTTGTTCGTTTCCTTTCTCCAGTCAGGCAAAAGGAAAGGGGACCAAAGCAAAGTAACCGAGAATGAAAGCAAACAAAAATAGAACGAAAGCAATATAAAAAGAACGAAACCAACGTAAAAAAGTTATGTTCTTTTAGGTTTGTCTTGCTGTGTGTTGTCCTCAGCCATCATTGTTGAATTTATAGCTTAAGTAACCTGGTTCGGTAACCTGGTACCCTGGTTCGACAACTGAGTTAATGCAGGTATAACGATTGGCAGGCCCACTGTAGGGCGTGCCATTCTTTATATAGATTTAAGGATTGGAGGTATACAGTGATTAACCACCAGGAAATGGTGCTTTAATTAGTGTGGCATCATAGAGGACAAGGGCAAGGTGCACTGAATCTACAAACACTACAATAGCATTGCTGTAAAGCAACAGGTTCACAACACAAATATAAATAATTACCAGATTTGCATCCATATTTATTCGTTTACTGTAAGCTTAAACAGGAGCGACATGGAAGGGTGTGTCCAGGATAAAATTACCGCAGGTTCCATCTCTCTTTCGTGGTCTCGACCCAATACGGTCAAAATTTGGACCGACTGATCATAACTATTTTCTCAGATAACACACGTTAAAAATATGCTATATGGGTTTTTACCTAATAGATAACGGAGAAATACCACTTCGGTAATGATTAATCCAGGCACGCGGCAACTACACTTGCGAGAGCGTTCTACGAGCTTGAAGAGGCGAAGCAGATGGGTACTGCAAGCCAAGGCTGCCTGAGGCAGAAATTGCGTGTTTCGCCTCCCGACTCGATGCCAGTTCACGCGCGTGCAGAAAACTGATGCCTTTTAGTGCTGCTCTGGTAAAATAAGCTTCTAACAGTTTTGAATCAATCAATCAGTTTTGAATCAATCAGTTTTGTATCTGTGAAATGCGACAGCTTCTTTCCCAGATGACCTTGTGCCAAGAGATGGAAAATGAATCAATAGTTATAACATGGATATTCCTGGCTTTAGTTGCTCCTGGCTTAAACAATAAAAGAACCAGCACCAATTGTGATAGCATCAAAAGCATACCTTGTGTGGTTGGTATGGGGTCACATGTTTGTTGGTTGGACTACAGTGTATCAATGACAACTTGTTTGCCTTAACAGTTTACTTTGAAAGGAATCAACCATTATTATTATTTTCAGTTCTTGGCCATCCTCATGTGTAGTTTTATTGCTGCTGGCAGTTTATTGCTAGTAAATCCCCATGTGAAGTTATTTGGATTTGTGGGTGATCACTCTCGGTTTTACCTACTCTGTAATAACCTACTTGACAAGTTGATACAGCAGAACTGAAACTGTAAATAACTCATTTCAGTCTTGTTTTTCCGTCTTATTTGTTATAGTCAATAGTGATCAGATTATGGCACTTGCAAGTGTATTTTCGCATCAAACAAAAGACAAATTCGACAAATTGGACAGGTTGAAGTTCAGAGATTTCCTTTACAACCAGTTCAAAATGACTGATGAATTCATCATGGATAGGAGTAAGTAGAAAAAAGTCAAAAGCAAGCATTGATATTATTTGCACAATTACGATTGTGTTTTGTTTCCCCAGTTTTTAAAGCATTCGATAGAGATAATGATTCATTGGTGACACTCGACGATTGGATTACCGGTATGTCGGTTTTTCTACTTGGCACTGAAGAGGAAAGAACAGTCTGTATGAATCTCTTAATTTTTGTTAATTCTACTACCATACAGTACTTATTTAATAGAACCTATTAATACAAATTGTATTTGTAGACTGTTTCAGTGTCTATAACGTATCTTCTGATGTTTCTATTGGTCGTGATGAGATGTTTCAACTGCTAAAGTCTTGCATTTCACGTGTAAGTGTTTTGAAATAATAATTGGAATTATTAATTGGCATCAAAGATAAACAAATTGTTTTTATCCCAGAATAACTAACAATTAAAATTTTGCATTATAGTCTAAACTGACGAGTTCCCCCCCCCCCCCAACCAATAACTAGTCGTCTCTACGCACCTTAAATGTGGCATGTGTGTGTTACGGACGAAATGTTCTGTCAGCGAGTGCTGCACATGATTGTGCCAATCGCACTGTCCTCGTTTTTATTGCGTTTTTCTTATTTTTGGAGGGCATTTTTGCCTTTCTACTGTCATTTTATGATTTTTTAATATTTTTGTGTGCTTCGTGTGAGCCTTTTCGGGTCCTGTGACCTATGTCTACCTCCACGGAACCCAATTTATATTTGGCGGCTTCTCATGTTGGATCGCCGTTGACTTTTGCTCACTTTCAATACTGTGATCTTGAATTGCACAAGCAATGCTGGACCTGCCGCCCCTGCAGCCCAAATTCAAACCCCTGTGCCAAAATTTGCCCCAAAATCCCGTCCAATCAGTGGAACATTATTTTGGAAAAACGCGTAAACATGCCGTCTAACACAAAGCTAAGTGTGCCCGTGACAATTTGACAAGGCAGCTGCTGTTGCTACTGCTGCCGACTCTTCGCTTTTAGATGGCCACTGCGTGTCGCAAAAGATCGAACACTGTAAAATCTGTCACTAAATTCCTTCCAAAGAAAAAATGTACTGTTGCTACTATTTCAGAAAATAGTGCAACTAAATTTTCACTGTTACTGTCATCCACTGTGAAACGTGATATAGGCTGTGGGCTTGGGCATTGCCCACTCATGCCCTCCTGTAATGTCACCACTGATTAAAAGCAGTTTGCATTGGAGGTAAGCAGAAGTCTTAAACGCACCTGCTATGTGTGCAAGGCTAAGCAAATGTCAAATTTATGGGTGTTCATAGTTGAACCTGACTACGTTGAGTATGGGCGCCGACTACGTTGAGTATGGGCGCCACTGGAACAGCCCTCTGCTCGGGTCCTTGGTCTCAGGGTTCGTTAAGAAAGACAGCTTTGAACTCGTGGTAATTTACTTCTTACTCGGCATCTTATTTGTTGGGTTACAACAATGTGACTGCATGGGTCTCTAAGCATGCACCAGATGTATGGTGTGAACTATACGAGTGCGCTCCGTGACAGTATGAAAAGTTATGCAACATGTCACAATCACACCACTAGCTAAGTGGATCAAAATAAGGCACAGCCCATGACTTTAATTACTTATTAACCCTTGAATAATTAAGAAAGCAATCCCTATTCCTCCTGCAAGAGCAATTCACGCTGTCATGTTGTCACAGTCCACTCGAGAAAATCGTTTAGTATGCTTGTTCTTAAATGTTACTACCTGCCTTTTTGGCAGGTATGTCCCAGAAACTAACGAAATAGAACAGCGTCTGGTTCTTATGGGACAGGTAGTCAAGTGGTGCACGTGACACAACACAACAGTATAATTCATGGTATAACTCTTATGTACTCAGGTGCCTAAATAAATGCAGATGTAAACCTATTTCTGCCACGATTCTTCAGATGCGTGCGAACACATTATAGCACTGACCTTGTTATAGTTTGTTCCACATTGTGTTTGCAGGCAACTGACTGTATAACTCCACTTTCCATTCCACTACGAGTGCAAAAAAGATGTAAATGTCCCATTCGTAAATATAATGTGGAACAAGCTATAGTTATGACACCGCTACCGCCAAATACAAAATAACATTTTTCATTTTTACTTACTGTTTGTGTAATACAACTTTTTTTTTCTATCCTAGCAACATACTGACGAGGACCCCGATGAAGGTGTGAGAGATCTTATAGAACTCATATTGAAGAAAATGGTAAGCCTTTTCAACAATGATCGCATTATTTAAAACACCGAAGCACCAAAAACTAAAAAAAAAAAACAAAGTGATCATTGTTGAATTTCAGCAATTTAACTGTTTTTTTTTAAAGCTTGTAGACCAACTACATCAAAACGATACAGTTCAGTAAAGCAAGACCAGTTAATTTATTTATTTATTTTTGGCTAAGCAATTCTACATTGTAATTTAAGGACAAACCTGTTTGCTGAAAGTATCTCCACTGAAGAAACTAATATATTTGCAATAAGCCGATATACAAGGTAGTGGGAAGGGGAATCCTGCCGAAGTCTCTGCCACAATACTATCTACCAGTCTCTCTACGCATGTATGGGATCTATTATGGCTTATTCCGAATTCGTCATAGCATTCGCCACGATTGAACATTTCCCAATTCGAATCTTCGTATGCTTCTTATGTGCTAGACATGTTTCTGTTTTGAAATTGTTTGGTGAGGCTCAAAATTGAGCCGGTGCATCTAGTCAAGCATACATACATACACACATACACAAACCGATAAAATACACATCGTCACTGAAAACCTAACAAACTGGGATCCTGTTTTCTCCTTACGCATTAAGTAAAAGAAAATTGAAATTGCCAGACATATGGATGGTCAATACAGCACAAAGCAATGTTGCATGAAGTTACTAATGTTGATAGTTACTCCAGTCGTATTGTGGTTTCTTGACAAGTTGTGAAACGAGATGGGTAATTTTATTTCCTGCTGTCCTGCTGTGCAATAAATTTTTTGGTAAACCTGTTGGAATTTGTTATCAGTATCGTGTCGGTCTTGCCAATGCCATTTTCTCAGAAAAGACTGAGACGAGACATGGCTTAACATCGTTTCGACCTATTCCTAATACCTGAGCAACAAGTTGCCTGTCTGGATAGAGATTTCGTCGTGATGCATGATTTGCCTTACCCACTGGAATCAATGTAACAGATTCGATCTGAAGCTTTCTGCAAGAACTTGTCTGCTGCAGCAATAGAAAATTATAAAAAGCCTTACTCGGTTCTGTGCATAGCCCTATGAAATAAATCCTCCCACCTCTTTTTTTTTCTAACTTCAGAGTTTGTACACAAAAACCCCGTTGTAATAATAATGAGCATTTTGAATATCGAAATTGGTCTGCGATGCTTTTTCTAAGGGAAAATTTAAAAGAAAAAAATAAACAAAAGTAACTTGAGCACAATTAACGTTCCACTGGAGTTAACATTTTCATTAGTTTTAACTGTAAAAAAAAAGTTTCCAACTATCATTAATTACAATAATTAGTAACTTAATCAAGTGCGACCATAGAAGGCAACTAACTTCGTTTTTAACCCAGTCAACAAATCCACTGGTGCGCAAAGTGATCGAATCTATTGTTGCCTCTTCCAGTATATTTTGCATCACAACAGCTTGTACTTTTCATATGTAATTCGTACCAACAGAAAGGGACTAGGTGTGGAGCTACAAACATAGTCCAGACACGTTTCACACGTATCTATTACTAGTAACTGCAATCACAGTTGGACCAGGTCACTTTTTGATCCAGCTGACCTGACAGCTGCAGGGTGGCTTTCTACCTGGAAAACCGGGAAAATTCAGGGAATTTATCAAGTCAGGAAAATTCAGGGAAAAATCGGGGAATATGAAAAATATTTACCGAAAATCAGGGAATTTGAACCTATCTTTCACTTAATAAAGAATAGGTAATTCGGATGTAATTTTTTACTTCTTATACCTTCACTTTATTTCAGTTATAACTTCATTTCCTTTTTGTTTTCATTTCTGATAAAGCGAAAACTCCTTAGGCCTAAGTAATGTGGGACGTTACATGTTGAGTGAGTTTTTAGTTTTGTTCAAATTGTGGCCTTTTCCTGCTAGTTAGGGAAGTGCAATTTTTGATTTAGCAAAGCAATGCCATATAGTTATTTGCGATTTGAGTGAAATGTGAAAAAATTTATTTATTCCTGTATTGCACCTTCCTTCGACCAAAAAAAATCAGGGAAAAGTTTTAATATTGATCTGAAAAACTTTGAAAAATCAGGGAAATTCATCATGAGATTTTGAACGCCACCCTGAGTTGGTTGACTCTGAATCCAGCCAAGGGTGGATCCAAAACGAAGTCTTGGAGGGGGCCGGTGGATGATTTTTGTAAGTTTACGCGCATTTTTTTTGTACTTTAACTGCGTCTTTCAAAAAATTGGGAAACTTTTCTGTGTTTATTTACCATAGCCCCCTCGGCCCTTCCTTGGATCCGCCCTTGAATAGCAACCTGGTTTGATGGGTGACCCAGCCTGACCTGATGAAATAAAATGACCCCCATTTTTGTCGGATTTACAAAAAAAAACTGTCAAGACTTAACAATGCTAACAGTAACAACTTAATTTAAGTAAAGTTCAGCACAGAAGATGGCTTCCTTAATTTATTTAGGATTTATTTATAAAGAAACCTATACCTTGTTTGAAACCAGTGTTTTTGGTAGTTCTTTTTAATATTTGCAATAGAACCATCCTTTTCATTTGTTAAGGTTATCTAGTTATCGGTTTTCCAAGTCACCAGGTCATCGAGTCTGACTCGAAATTACGAGTCAAGAGCTCAGACCCGGTGACTTGATCAAAAACAAGACCTGGATCAACCAGTGACCCGGTCCAACTCTGGTTGCAGTGGTCTTATTAAAACTAGAGAGTAACTTGAGTAGTGTACAGTTAAACATGAATCCAACCAAAACTGGTATAAGAGAAGCCTCCAAGTTTCCAAAAAGGGTCGGCCTTTGAAAGTAGTGATAGTAGTGATAGTAGTCATTAAACCAGGGAAAGGCCGCCAAGGTTAATCCTATTAGCCAAGTTAATTACGCCTACTAATAGTTTGAAAGTTAAACGAAAACTAGACAATTGCTACTAGCAGTAGCAGTCTACAAGTTTTCATTTAACGCCCAAAGTAGTATTCGGTGCAATTAACTTGGCTAATATGATTAACCTTGGCGGCCTTTCCCTCGTTGAATGATATTACTACTTTCAAAGACCGACCCTTTTTGGAAACTTGGCGGCTTCTCTTATACCAGTTTTGGTTTTGAGTGGCTATCACAACTTTCATAGGCCTGTGAATACAAAGAATCCCACGGTCTAACTCGTCACCTCTATCTTTTTTGTCTGGAGGTATTTTATGTCTATAAATTTTCTCATTCATAATTTTCACATTTGCCATTGCCCAATTAGCCGTTACGTCAGCCAAATTGATATGGTTTGGTTTATTGTATGCCCATGTTTCACACGCTTATGTTGGTTCAATCCCATTTAAGGGCGCACTGGCTGATTTTCGTTTGCTTCGCTCACTTAATCAGTGCATTCCCCTCAGTTGCCCCTCCCGAGGTTAACTTTAATCACGCAATGAAGCTGGAATTGCTCACTTAATCACAACAAATCTCATTTATTGGCCGATCATCTACTTGATGGCATCACTAGCATATGTCTAACGTAACCATCAAACTCTGCACATTACTACAGGGTGGCGTTCTACCTGGAAAACCGGGAAAATTCCGGGAATTTATCAAGTCTGGAAAATTCAGGAAAAAATCGGGGAATTTAAAAAATATTTACTAAAAATCAGGGAATTTCAACATTTTCCAGAAAATCTTTCACCTATGAAGAATAGATAATTCGGATTTAATTTTTTACTTCTAAAACCTTAACTTTATTTCAGTTAAAACTTCATTTCCTTTTTGTTTCTTTACTGATAAAGCAAAAACTCCTTAGGCCTAGGTAATGTGGGACGTTACGCGTTAAGTGAGTTTTTAGTTTTGTCCAGATTGTGGCTTTTAGTTTTCCTGTTCTTTGCCAGTACCAGTTAGCAAAGCAATGCGATATAGTTATTGCGATTTGAGTGAAATGTGAAAAAAATGTTGTTAGTCCTCTACTGCACCTTCCTTCGACCAAAAAAAATCAGGGAAAAGTGTTAGTATTGATCTGGAAAACCTGGAAAAATCAGGGAATTTCATCAAGAGGTTTTGAACGCCACCCTCGTACTAAGACATACTACTTTGAAAAAAAAGTACTTCTTTCCTACTTGACTGGACCGTGTGCTCACGATCCACATTGTGTTTCAAATTTTCCTGGTAATGACAGATTCTCAGTCTCTCCGTAGTTTAGTTACCATGGTGTATTCACGTACAGTACCTTAGCAATCGCATACTATAAAACTCACTGATCACATAATAATTTCACTTTAGAAATATCATATGATATAAAACTCGTTGAACGGTATCCAACCAGCAACCAAGGTTAGTTTATTTACCATGTCCTTGAAGCAAACAGTGCAATAATTGCAAGAATAATAATTTTGTTAAAACTCGGTTGAATTGTTGCGGTACATAAAAACTGAAACGGTGCGCGTATAACACTTATAATAGACATGTTATAATAGACTGTTGGATAACAATACAAACAATGGTTACAACAATAATTTCGTATTTACGCCCCACTTCAGGGCCACGTGCTTCTGGTTGCAACCCCCACTTCACAAACAAGCTGCTCGAGCGGCTACCTAGTCGCATCCGGTCTTCAGTTCAGTTCTGCCACTACCAATAGTGAGGCACACTTATCTATCACGCATTGCAACAGCTATCTCTATTATATAATAAAAAAAAAACAGTAACCATCAGAAATGCTGGTTAAAAATGTGTTAGCTTTTAAGCTTAATTTAGATTAAGGCGTGTTTGATAACTTGTAGACCTAATTCTTACCTGGAACTTTAACTTCATAAAACGGCTAACAGAGATTTTATTTGTATAGTACCCTTATTCATTTTTACAACACGGTGCGCGTTCGGGGACACAGTTACATTGTTAAACGTACCGCGCAACGTAGCCTATATAGATCAGTGGTAGTAGGGAAGTGACGGGAGAGACACTGTTGATGAAGCCAGGTGCTATTCGTAGCAACTTGACGTTGCCATGGTAACGTGATTTTAGGCCTAATTTTTTTAATGCAATTTTAATTTCTCGAGTGCAGATAGGCCTAATGTAGAATCTGGTTGGATGGTAAGTCCATTCATTCATGCAACAATGTGACGAGATTATTTTAAACGAAGCTAAAATGCTTTTGTTTTTACGGCTGCAGTGTTATGCGTAGGATTTCAATTCGACGATCAAATATTATTATTTAATTTAGCTACGTCGAAGAAGTCTATTAGCTATAAGGAAGTAACGATGTTTTAATTTGCCATGTTATTTAACCAACCTTTGACACTGAATCGAACGTTGTAAACAGTGGCCATCACTATTTCTGGTACCGTTGCGAAGTTGAAAAAGACGACGGACGGATAGACGGACAAAATCGTTGCAATAGTCTTCTCAGCTGGTACGGCTGTACAGAAGACTACAAGGCATTCCCCCGTACTACTCTTTACCTGTGTGCCTAAATTTAGATACGCAAACTTTCCCTAACGAGCTGTAGACGTGTTTTTATATCCTGTTAGAATTAACATGGGAGACCTGACCTTAGCTAGTAGCTAGCTAGGTAGCCAGTAACACAAATCAACGTTATTGAGGGCACGTTTTCTCCACAAAGTACACCTTCCCAAACTTTAATGTTGTGGTATTCTTCGTTACTGGACCCAAGACACCTGAGTCCAACAATTTCCAAAGATTTCTACCGCATGGAAAATTTACACCAGTATGCTGAAATCGTGTACACGCTCGTTACAGTTAACACTAGTCTGCTAGTGAACCGCTATCTGACAACAATTACTCTCTGGCAATTACTCTCTAACAATTAAGCTCTGACAATTACTCTTTAACAATTAAGCAACAACAATAAATCACCTACTTGGCGGCGACACACTAGCGTGTGTCTAGATTTACAACTCGTACAGCATCTAGGGCAGGTTTCTCAAATGAAACATAGGCATGGGTTTCGAAATATATCGCTATGGTCAATACACTGAAAACTAAGGCTCGTCATAAAATTAACACCAAAAAAATCACTTAAATTCACTTCAAGTGAATCTAAGTGAACCTTTGGTGTTATTTTTGTGACAAGGCATGGGTTTATGCCAAGGAACATGTTTTGCTATGGTTACACATGGTTTGGCATAGGTTTAAATAGCCCGCGAATTCGGTCATAATCTCTTTTTTTTTCCTCCTTCCCGCAGGACTTGGATCATGATGGACGAGTTGGTTTCGAGGATTTTCAACAGTCTGTGAAATCAGATTCGCTATTCTTGGAGATATTTGGAAACTGCTTGCCTTCTCCAAAGGTATATACATGTTTTTTTTTCTATTCCTTTCCCACACATTGTAATAGATAACATCAATGTTACTGTTGCAGTCATTAAACAGCAACACTTACTCAACAACTGCATGCTTCACCTTATGCCAGGTACAGTTGTAGCTGAGCATGCTGAAGATAAGCTGGCATACCCAGAAGAATTTTTAAACAGCAGACCGATTGGCAGCTACGGCACAAACTCTTATTGAAACCAGGCACTGTCATCATGCTTCTACACATCCTATTGCCTGTAGCCTGTGTAATGGGACGCGCTTGACTACGACACGACTAAGCATTGACGTCATTGAAGCACAACATGCAGATACACCAAATACAGACTATTCTTAAATGAAGTCAAATTGTTCAAAACTGTATAAACACAGAAATTTTTGACACGTAACAGTGAACTGTGACATGCTTGGCACACGCAGGTGATTTGCACGGGCACAGCTAGCATATTGGTTGCCTAGTCACTATGCTATACCCACCCTCACACAACTAACTTGGGGGATGTACGAACGGCATGAGAGATTTTATGGCGTACTCATGCACGACATATGTAGGCTTAGCGCATGCTTTTTTTTTCGGTAATATGACCTTATGGTAGGCTACTTTAGGTCAGCTCAAGTTTCATTAGGTGGTTTTCTGCGATTGGGTACATGGAAGGATGGTATCATCATAATCTCATTATACACAGTGATTTTAAATGTAGTTCGCTGAGTGAATGATTGTGGTAGCTACTCAGTAACACTCGATGATTGAGCAGCATGGCGAGGACCAACTATTAAAATTATTCAGACACCTTCGTTCCTTAAATAAATGTTTTAACGCCTGATTGTTGGCTAATGGACCATGCCGGTCAAAGCTGAAAAGTTGTCGTGGTATTCAAGTAATGGGAAGAACAAAAAAATCATATGAACATTTGAAAATATCCCCTCATCCACTAAACGGAAACTTCAAAAGGCCCAGTCTACTCCAAATAAAATAGAAGCTGTAAAGGATCATCCTTCATTCCTATTGAACTCTGTTTTCCTAGTTCTATTATTAAAAGCTTCGTTTCATGGGAAAATGTATCTATATCTTAATTCCTAATAAGGGCATTTGCCCACTCTCTGAAAGCATGTAGGGTATGTGTATTCTATAATTTTCTATTTCTGCACATGAGCAGTATCTACGTTCTATAACGTAATTTTTAAGAACCCTTTTAGTTTCTTAGGCAACGTTCGTTCTGTGTTCAGCTGATCATTCTGAACCATTCGATTTTCGTATCTATAATTTGAAAAGTTAGGGGCAAACCCAGAACGAACTCCTGTCCAATAATTTGTATTTTATATATTACATAAAAACAACAGCACTGATAGAATCTATTTCCGTTGCCTTTTCGACTTGAATGTCCGGCAAATGAACCGTTGACCTTTGAGACGAAAGACCGAAGTCCTGTCGCTCAGCCATACTAAAAAGACCCAAAAGAAGTTCTATAGGCTATATTTAACTCTCGTAGATGTGCATATAAAAAAGTATGTTAATTGCCATTGTGCAGGGACACTTGTCGCTGCAGTTTCCATGAAGTGTAACGAAAGTCTAATCGACCCACTATACGGGCGATCAGAAAAGTGCTTTACATGCGTTACGTGTACATGTCAAATGCTGCCTAATTCTTTTTTTTTTAGCTAATGATAATAAATTTTTGTTTTTTTTATTATTTATGCACTGAATTAAAAGTTTAATAGGGTTGGACCATTCTGAGTCATTGGGTCATTCTGGGTTAGCAGTCTTTTTGGGTCAGCAGATAACTGGGTCAAGAAATGTCTAGGATCTCGACGCAGTGAACCACAAAAAATGTTAACTCGCAAGAAGTGGTCTGGAGACCCATGACTCATTTAAGGTAGAGGGCGGCAGTGGTGGGATGTCAACTGGGCAAATAATAAATTAGCAGGGGGAAGTATAGCATAAATGAGCTCATGTAACAGAGGGCAGGGGCCTATGCTAATTTTCTAGAGATACCCCTGGCCAGCACAAGTCAGACGGAAAGTTGGTTTATTTACCAAACTCGACTCATAAAAATTTATGTACACAATCGCGACCGTCAGTCTCAAGAGTTTTAAAAAATTGGCATTAATAGAAGACACAAGCGATAATTCTAGAAGTGAAAATTAGTGCCAGGGTAGTTTAAACTAAAACCAGAAATATTTGGTTCTGACGTCAGTTGTCAGTTATTTTCGAGTTCACCACCCAAAAGAAACAACTTTCTTTTCTATCCACTAATAATTGTGTATCTCCAGGGGCTTACCAGCAGCTGTTTACACCACCTGCCCAACGAATAACTGGCTGCTAACTTCAAAACTAGTATTTCACTTGAGATGAGACTTTTCACGATCTCTTCTCAAATTTGAGACGAGTACTCCGACAACCAGCAGTTATTCGTAAATTGTAAGAACTGCTGAGACTCGTCTCATCTCGTTGAGATGAACCCAAGGCCAAGCATAGTTTCATCCCGTCAAGACGATACTGCCGAGCTCGAGCATTATCTTGTGCCTTCGAGAAGAGACAAGACCGAGATAACCCTGAAGAGAACAGTCATTCTCTCCTCGTCTTGAGTGAAAACTATTCAAAACCGTGTGGGCTGGGCATATGAGTAAATGTGGAGGTCGGACAATTCATAGCCAACGAAGAGTTTGCCGATCTGCTGCAGTGGCCAAATGTCAAGGTATCTTCTATAGGTACATTGATATACCATTCCAGTGTTTAGTCTGAAACTTGTTAAACTTGGCATCATGCCTTGAATAATTTGCTGTTACATTAAAAAAATGTAATTTTTCTCTTTATGTGTCAGGCGAGAAAAATAAAAATATAGCCTAACCTAATTCTGGGTTTTAAGGACCCATGGAACCTCAAATGATGGTGTCCTTAAGCTTTGTTAAACAGTTAGGCTATCTCGGGCTTAAGCTATCAGACTAAACGATTAAACTTTAGAATTAAGGTGAAAGCTACGTTCTCACTTTCTCTTCTTACATTACCATACTGGGTAACTCGTAGCGCAACTTTCTTCCAGCTTCCTGGTACTCAGCTTGGCTTCTGGACCTATGGTAAAAGTGCTCACAGTGGTTGATAAGACATTAAATACAGATTTCCATCTATATAATAATCCTGAAGGCTGGCTAAAAGGAAGGCTACAGGGAAAAGGGGAGGCTAAAAGGAAAACCACTTCTCCCCTCCTCGTGCCCGCATTGAAAATGCACTCTCCCACTCTACCTGTATGGAAACGGGAGGCAGGCATGAGTGGTTGATCAACTCAATAAAGGTTCAATCTGACAAGTCGTCGGGCCAAACAGTCACTTCTCCCCTCTTCGCGCCCGCATTGTAAATGCGCTCTCCCATTCTACCTGCATGCAAAGAGGAGGCAGGCATGAGTGGTCGATCAATCTGACAAGTCGTCGGGAAGCGTGCCGGAAAAATGTCCCGGGAAATGTGTCTGTAAACTTAATTCATGACTGGCCCCGTGCATAGCAAGAGCTTCCTCTAGTTTCTTTATATTCTTCTGATGGATCCTGTGGACACAACCACAGGCTCACACTTACGTTGGGTGAAGCCTTTTGATTGGGTGTAGACCAAGAATCCTATTTTGCTAAGCACGCTAACTTTTCAAAACTAGGTTATGTGGCGCACACCTTTTTGGAATTCGTGCCAAACTTAGAAGCAACACTGGTAGGCCTCTGATAGGATGCTCCCACGAGATTCAAGTAATTCTATTGGTGCACTCGGAATACGTTTTAGACAATGGCTCAATCGCCACAATACTAATTTTCAGAATCAAATGTGCTGACATTTGCGTATTCAAATTTAAAAATTAAAAGTTCCAACGTGTTCTAGATATTACCAGCTCCAACACCAAAGTTCTGAATTTAAAATTTTCCAAAAACTTTAGGAGATAATGATAAAGCCAAAATCTCATAGTTGCCACAATACAGCTACACTCGCGATCGATGCTAACAGACAGCGATGTCCGCAAAACAAAACTTGAAGCTACGAGAAAGTTAAACATGTAGATGCCATTTTAACAATGTTAACTAATTTCTTAGGATTTATACTTGTACACTTAATGGTTAACAGGCCCCACTGCAAGAAATGATTTACATAGAAAAATAGTGGGGACACAAACACTGGCACAAGACCTATCTTTTTCTTTCAAAATAAAGTAAGAAATTTCAAACTTAAAATTAAGTATAATAACTACCAAGTTACAGATCGACTAGCTACGAGTTATAGGTATGAACTTTCATAAAAATGTGTAAGTGTTATAATTTTTATTATTTAACAAGAACAAAACGCCAGGTAGGCCTAAAAGAGCTGGATTCAACCATCTGAGAAATTGCGATCAAGCTTGGGGTCAAGTTTTATCTTTCAAACTGCGTCTTTATACCTTAGGCAAAAAAATAATAAATGGAAATTTTATTATTTAGTGAAATGGCAAACAACAAATGTCAGCTAAATGATCGTTGGTTACAATATTTATTTCTATCCAGTTGGCTTGAAAGGAAGAACACAGCAAAAATAAGCAAAGAAAATAAACCGGTGATCAGAATGTAAAAACCGGTGATCAGAATGTAGAACTTCATCATTACTGTTCACTAATAAACATGAGAGCACCGTCCTCCCCGGAAAAAAAGGGGAAGGGATGTCTCCAATGTTATTTTTCTTTATCTCTCTTATACTCAGCGTTCTATGGTGATGTCTTAACAGCTACAGGTTGCGACATAGTACTTCATATACAGACTGCATATACATATTGACTTTACTTATCTTTTACAATTCAATTTTCTTTATTTCCAGGCCACAGAAGGCTTTCTCCAGCACTTGACTAACATCATGCTTTAAACATTGGAATTAGCCGACTTGCCCACTTTGTAACTATTGCTGCTGTTGTGCAGTTAAAGTTCAAGAAGTTACCAAGGTTTTGATTGAGTATTTTTCTATTTTTGTTATATGAACGTTTTGTTCAAGGAAAAGAGCTTTTAATGTATCCTTTGACATGATGTCCTAGAATAAAATTGCAATTGGGTATTCTCGGTTCTGGCTTTGCTTTAAAAGCCATGGTCTGGTTCATTACCCAAAAGAAAAAAAAATATTTCTATCCACTAGTGATTGTGTATCTCCTGGGGCTAACTGGCAACTGTTAGGCCTCCTGTAAGAATTCTCCCGACAACCAGCAGTTATTCGTAAATTGTAAGAACTGCTGAGTCTTAGTCTCGTCTCGTCGAGACGAACCCAAGGCCAAGCATAGTTTCACCTCGTCAAGACAATACCGAGATCAGGCATTATCTTGTACATTCTAGACGAGACCGAGATCACCCTGAAGAGGACAGAGTTCATCTTGCCTCATCTCGAGTGAAACACTATTCAAAAAGAGTGTGAGTGTAATGTAATAGTTTTGTGGGCTGAGCCTCTAAGTAAATGTGGAGGTTGGACAATTAATAGCCAACGAAGAGTTTACCAATGTGCTGCAGTGGCCAAATGTCAACATATCTTCAAGGTACATGATCTACTGATCCAAATGTGTAATCTTCATTTTTAGGCTAGAATATGTGCAGGAAGCCCACTATAGCGTGCATCGTCTGTTGGTTTCAATACAGGGAAAGATCAATTGCTTGCTCACAAAAGCAGGTTCAACGACCTTAAGTCTCGTACATGTTGCCCTTGACGCTAAACAAGATGGACTATTTTGTTTAGTAACGTTATGAACTAACTTAACTATTTGTAACAAACAAATAAGTAACCAGAAAAGGGCTGACACTTCAGTTTGCTAAGTACTGTAATTAAGACACGGCAGAAAATGGCGAATGATTTAAGTGGGCTACCGCCAACTGGTTAAATTTGGGCAGAACATTGCCAGTCCACCCTGTGATGGGGCTTTCCCCTTCTCGCTGTACGACACTCGTTCAAGGCCAAAAATTCCACGGATAGGTCAGTTGCCACGGATAGCTCTCGAAATTACCCTCTGGACAATTGCACAGTGCCAAGGTACAGCTACGAAGAAGATTCTAACACCATCGAATCAAAATTTTAAAGCAGCAGACCAAAAAAAAAAGCGTTTAAACTTCACAAGTCTTTAAAAAATGTTGTTTTCAAAGGCCTACAGTTTTTTTTTATAATCACAACACTTGAAAAACCGCGACATATTTTTTCCATTTTAAATTTTCTTATTTAGCCAAACTCACAACGTAGTGCAAAACAGCTGCAGATGACCACGTAGCAGCTGCGGATTACTAAGTAGGCGACCAACAACTTGCCTGGCTACAGATACTAAATTATGGCAGAGACTACTGACTACAGGCTACCCACCACTTAAACGAGAATTTTAATGTGGCTGTCAACTCGCGATACATTCGGTGTTTGTTCTGTGGACACAACGAAGAACCAAACTTGCACACAATCTTAAAAGTTGCACTATCACCGATTGAAATGCGAACGAAAATACCATGGCGCCATCTAGTGGCGGTGATATTTTTAACCTTACCGCCTGCTCCCAGGTGCACGAGGACGAACCAAATTTTTACTCGATCATTAAGGAGGTCGTGGCTTGTTTGTTTCGTTAAAAGAAATGCCATTGTGCATTAATTCGCTTAGTGCAAGCAAGAGCTAGATTGTACTAGATGGCGCTAGATGTTGCCAGATTCTGCCTACTTTCAATCGGTGATAATGCCACTTTAAGTGGCTTATTAACGGGCTTTTAATAAGGAGTAACACAACAATTAATTAATGCCGCTAAAAATTAAGTGGTTCTCGGGAGTGGTACTAAAAAAAAATTGATGCAAGCGGGCGGTGGTTTATTTAAGTATTATTCGTGATTTTTCAGATACATGCGATGGCTTTTATTATTATTTTTTTACCAAACGAAGAAATCAGTAGCTTCTATTTTGTTGTTACGCACAATATCTGTTTTAATGCCAGGATCAGCGTGCAAGAATTGCACATTTGATAAATACAGGTTTTTAGTTGTGACTTGCCCCTGAACGATCCTTACATTCTTTTCTAGGCGATATGTGAGTGGAGCAAAGAGCTCATGTGGTCATCGACTCCAGGTAATGTTTGGTAAAAGTGCTGATGTGTGATTCGTATTTTTTTTTTCAAACCATGTTATAAAAAACTTTTCATGCGGTAAGAAAAAAACCCATGCGTGCGCTCCTGAGAATCACTTAATTTTTAGCGGTTTAATAGTATAATTATTATTATTATTATTATTATTATTATTATTATTATTATTATTCTTTATTTCACAATCAGACCACAAACTGATCCATACACATATCAATTAATGTAGGTTTAACTGGCCTAAGCCATACAAATAATCTGGTAATAATCTAATAATAATAATAATGATATTGTCTTAGTTGATGAACACAGGGATGAGTTAGTTACATGTTCTCCAATTTATTCCCGAAGCCTACAACTGTTCAGTACTGAGATTGAACTAAAACTTAAATATAGTTGGTGACATACACACGCCTATAGGAAACTGTTACTCACTCACTTCCAACAGGTTCAAGATTGAGCTAAAGTGTCAACATCCAATATAACACACTCGTGGACCAAGCAGCACACAAGAGTGGGAGAAACCAACGAACAACCAACCAGCACAGGAATCCCTGTCTTGTATATCAAAACCTCACGAGTGCCTCAATTTGGATATGCCCAATTTATGAGGAAAAAGAGCGGCTATGAAGTCCAGTCTGCAGTGGCGTAAATAAATATTTTTTCTGGGGGGGCAATTAACCATTTTTACGCCCCTTCAGCCAGTAGCATGCACAAGAATGACTCCAGATTTGGGGCATTTTTAAAAAACTTAGCGGATACATTTGTTCTTTGTTACATAAATTTGTTTCTTACTGGAGTTGGCTTCAGCCCATAAGCTCTGTGGTGGCGAGTAAGATTAATAATCCACCCAAAACCAAAACTGGTAAGAGAAGCCGCCAAGTTTACAAAAAGGGTCGGCCTTTCAAAGTAGTGATATCATTCAACCAGGGAAAGGCCGCCAAGGTTAATCCTATTAGCCAAGTTAATCGCACCTACTAATAGTTCGAAGGTTAAATGAAAACTAGAAGATTGCTACTAGCGGTAGCAATCTTCAAGTTTTCATTTAACGTCCAAAGTATTATTCGGTGCGATTAACTTGGCTAATAGGATTAACCTTGGCGGCCTTTCCCTGGTTGAATGATATCACTACTTTGAAAGGCCGACCCTTTTTCTAAACTTGGCGGCTTCTCTTACCAGTTTTGGTTTTGGGTGGATATCACGACTTTCATAGGCCTGTGAATAACCAAAAATCCCACGGTGTAATTGGCACCCCTACCTTTTTTGTGTGGAGGTATTTTATTGTATGAATGTTCTCATTCATAAATTTCACATTTGCTATTGTCATTCCAAATAAATTAATAACAAGCGTAACAGTATGGTAATTGCAAGGACCTAATCAATTGCTATGGAGCGGTAGCAATCTTCAAGTTTTCATTTAACGTCCAAAGTATTATTCCGTGCGATTAACTTGGCTAATAGGACTAACCTTTGCGTTCTTTCCCTGGTTGAATGATATCACTACTTTGAAAGGCCGACCCTTCTTGGAAACTTGGCAGCTGCTCTTATACCAGTTTTGGTTTTGGGTGGTTTTGGTTTTGGGAGGAAACTTTTTCTCCATAAAGAACATGTTCCCACCTGTGCTGACGATGTGCATTTTGTTTCCTAATCTTCTTTCCAGCAAAATTGTCTCTTTTATCGTGGTGGGGCAGATAATTCAGTTTGGATTCGTGTACCGTAAAAAAAAAAGACCAAACCTTTGCAATAAAAGATAAAGATATTCTGTCTCTTAGTGAACCACCTATTTTCAAAAACAGTGCATTCTGACAATATAAGTACTGAAACGATAAGCATGCAACACTTAAGCATGTTATAATCTACTGTTGAATGACAATACAAACAATGGTTACAAAAATAATTGTGCACTTCCGAGCCACTTCAGGGCCACGTGCTTCTAGCTGCAACCCCCATTTTAGAAAAAGGCACTTCCCCATATGACGCTTTACCTGTCTGCCGAAATTTAGACCTGGCAACTTTCCCTAATGAGCTGTAGACGTGTCGTTATACCCTATGAGAATTAACATGGGAGCCTGCGGACTAGTTACTAGTCACTAGTCACTAGTCACTAGTTACCAGTAACACAAATCAACGTTATTGAGGACACTTTTTCTCCATGAAGGACACGTTCCCACATTTTCGTGTTGACGTTTTCTTTGTTACTGGACCGAAGACACCTGATTCAAACGATTTGCAAAGATTTCTACCGCATGGGGAATTTACACCAGTATGCTGAAATCACGTATAAGTTGGTTTCAGTTAAAAGACACGGTCTGCTAGTGAGCCGCCATCTGACAACAATAACACTCTAACAATTACGCTCTGACAATTAAGCTCCAACAACAATAAAACGTCTACTTGGCGGCGAACACTAGCGTGTGTCTAGATACGCAGTTAAGAAAACAAATTGCGTTGATAATGCTGTTGCTAAAAAACGTACGTCCACTTCATTGTCCAAAAACAATAAAATTATAAAACCAGAGGACAAACACTTACGCGTGTAATTTAAACAGTATAAACACTATGCTTAGTGGGTCCACAATACAGGCCGTGCTATGTAGCAAGCCTCAAACCCTCAACTAAGAAAAATGGGTTTCCCATTGAGACTGGCGACTGGTGAGCTCAAAGACGGTGAGCTGGTTGAAAAGTTTTGATGGGATTATATAATGAGTGACGCAAGATGCCTGCTCCCTCATTTTATTGTTCTTGAACTTTGGTATTATTGATAATATTTGTTGCAATCAATTTACCTTTACTGTACGAATATTTTTCTTGGGTTGCTTAATGAGGAAAAAAAAGGTTTTGAAGAAAATAAAGAAACTGATTTTTCCTATGACTTTTACGCCCCCTCGGCTCATTCTTGGGGGGGCACTTGCCCCCCCTGCCCCCCCGTTATTTACGCCACTGCCAGTCTGCAAGTAACTTATACCGATTTCGCATTGGTAAATTCAAGTGACCCTGGCCGGTGCCAAGGAGGGCTGGGCACCGTTTTATTAACCAATACGAAATCGGGCCGGCCAAAGCCGCCAGGCACGGCCAAGACCGCTTTATTGACCAATGCGAAATCAAATTAGGGACGGAGCCGGCCAGCACCGCTTAAATCGGAATGGTTTATGAATGGTGGTGCAGTGTAGCGGCAGAAAGTGGAACATGTAAGGTACCACAAACCAACACGTGGCGGTGCCGTAAATCGTGATCAGCGAGCCGTGGAATTAACCAATGCGAAAGCGAGCCGGCCGTACCACCAGTGGCCCCGTTCGGCACTGGCCGGCCCGCCCCAGTACGGCCTGGCCGCTTGAATTTACCAATGCGAAATCTGTATTATATAGCTCCTCCCCTCAAGCCAATTGAGACACAGGCTGCAGTAATAGTTGGTCTAGTGCTTAGGACCCCACATGAATTGAAGTGGACGAGAAATAGGGGAGCCTCAAAGTTTGAAATTTGGACTGTGGCTGTATAATGGTTGGATAGAGCATAAGGTTTCACGTAGACTAAACCGTACAGCAACATTTCAGTATCTGAACCCTTACAGGAAAATTGAATTGTGTTCCATTGTTGTTTTGACTACGGATCAGTTAAAGCCGCCCGCGCACTGAGCGACTTGGCCGCGCGGCCAGGTCGCTGCAGCCAATGAGAATGCTTACCGTTTATGTAAAACCACGCACTAATAATTTTCATTGGCTGCAGCAACCTGGCCGCATGGCCAAGTAGCTCAGTGCATTACCTTAAGCATCAAACGAGTTCGTTTATGTTTTCCAATTCGTGCTACTTTGGCGTACCATGTAATTTAGATTACCTTGCTTTAATGTTTTGTATCTTTAACAATCACGGTTTCCTGGAAAGACACACTATGGTAAGGCGTCGCTTTATAGTTGTTTGCTAAACCTTAACCTTAAATATCAAGGTGTGGATTTTTGTTTTCTGATTCTTGATACTTTGACATACAAACAAAACAACCTATACACAAACCAATGTTGAAACAAATCTTAAGTACGTCTTGCGGCTGGCGTTTGCTGATGGTTTTCGTTGTATAATAACAATATTTAAAACAATGTTAAAATATCAATCTGGTCCTTTAGAGCTCCCTAACACCCGCACCATTTGATAATTAGAAAAGGCCTCATGGAAAGGGCACATCTACAAGGCAATACCTGTAAAATGAGCTAAGGACTAAAAGTTTGATCTGTAGAGAGCGTAGTTAAAACATGTCGTGCCAAACGAAACAACCTACAGAAAAAAAAACTAAGTCGTTTGATGCTTAAGGTAAGGTTTAACTGATTCGAACTCAAGAAGGAACACGAACTTTCTTGTAAGGTTTCATATACTGCAATGTTGCTATACTGTTTAGTCCACGTGAAACTTTCTTGCTGTATTCAAATGTTTTTACCATTTTTATCTTTGCAGACGATACTTCAGGTAATGATTGGTGCATTCTACTTGGTTAAACGACATCGCAGGAAAATGCTTAAAAACTAATTTAAAGCGCTCATGTGGTCATCGACTCCAGGTAATGTTTGGTAAAAGTGCTGATGCGTGATTCGTACTTTTTTTTTCAAACCATGTTATAAAAAACGTTTCATGCGATAAGAAAAAAACCCATGCGTGCGCTCCTGAGAACCACTTAATTTTTAGCGGTCTAATAGTATAATGATATTGTCTTAGTTGATGAACACAGGGATGAGTTAGTTACATGCTGTTTTCCAATTTATTCCCGACTACAACTGTTCAGTACTGAGATTGAACTCAGCGACACTTTTCATGCGACTCTTTAAAAACCTAGAAATGACCTGGAAAGTAATAATGAAATTTCATGCCTGGAAAAATGCTTGAAAATCTTCAAAAATGATATATGTATCGGTGATGAACGGAAACGGAATTGTTTGGGCATAAAAAGTGTTGAAATTTGGGCTGTGGCTTTAATTGCATTTACGTGTTTAATGGTTGGATAAAGCAGCAAGGTTTCACGTGGACTAAACAGTATCTGAAACATTAGAGGAATGTTTATTTGTGTTCCTTTTGCTGTTATTTGTGTTCCTTTGCTGTTTCGTTTCGGGTTAGGTGTAAGAATGGGCCCAGCGCCTAAACCTCGCCCATTGTGGCACAATCAATTTTTATCCCCAGATTTTGTTGATCACATGCACTCTCGCGTGCTACAATTATTATTATTATTTTATTATTATTATTATTATTATTAAGCATAAAATGAGTTCGTTTTCGTTTTCTAAATCGTGCTACAAACCAATATGGAAACAACTCTTTAATATTCAGTCTTGCAGCTGGCGTTTGCTGGTGGACATTGCTGCATCATAACAATGTTTAAAACAATGTAAAATAATCAATCTGGTCGTTTAGAGCTCCTCAACCCCTGAACCTCTTGTCTAATTAGCATGGGAAGGGCATATCTACAGACCAATACCTGTAAAATGAGCTACGAACTAGCTTTATAGGATAAATAGAGAGTGTAGAAGACATTTGTCGTGCCAATAAGAACAACAACAAACCAAAAATGAAAATTACCATTCCAGCTCAAGTCCCAATCAACGATGTGACAAATCGGAAATTAATAAAAGTTCGGGCACATGTTCACCAAGTCCAAAAAGGTTATTTACTATAAATTTGAGTGGAAAATATTGAAAGACAGCAGTGAAATTACGCATCTAAATTTCGGCTTTAACTTGGGAGGTTGAGGTCAATCCTTACAGTAAAGGCTACCGCCTTTACTAATACACAAACCGATATAGAAACAAACCCTTTAATCCTCAGTGTACGTATTTATAAGACAAATAATTTCATTTGTTGAGAGCGTAGTAGAAATGTGTTGTGCCGAGAACAAGAAGCCAAATACGAATTTCATGGTTTCAGCTCCGGTCCAGATATCTTATCTGCTTCGGCGGATTTTAAAAAATTTTGGTACGCTTGTCGACGAAGTCCTATAAAGCTTACACACCAATTTTAATCGAAAAATATTCACAGACGGCGGAGATGTTAAGGCTTTAACATGGGAGATTGTGGTCAAAACCTTACAGTAAAGGCTACCTACCGCCTTTACTAATAAATACACTAGCTAACTGACTTATTCCGCTCATATAAAAATAATTTATGCTACAGATACGAATGAAATTTGGTATTCAACACACTTTTAACTCCAATACGTGCGTTTTACAGTTTGACGTTTGGGAAGGCTTAACTAAAGAAGACAAATGCAGATGCAAAACTATTTACGTTGGCTTTTGGCCGTTTTAGTATGGCTGAGCGGTAGGACTCAGCCTTTGGCTTCAAAGGTCGTGGGTTCGATTCCCCGCTTAGGAATTCTGGCATATAAGTCCAAAAGGCAACGTAAATAGATTTGCATCGTGTTGAGATTGAAATAATTTCTAATGCTATTTTCATGTATTTTGAACGCTACCTGTGAACAAAATTATATAACTCTAAACAAGCCATAAGCAGCATTAGCATTATAGTTAACGTGTATAACAATGCAAACTGACTACCACAAATAATCGACAACACGAACATTGTCGATACAGTGGGTGCGCTACTATTGTTGGTTGTGGCTTTGAGCTGTACGGATAACACTGCTCATTTATTAAAGACACAGCATATTACGTCAGAATGGCAAGAATAGTGTTCATATACAACTGACGCACATTATTGTAAGGCAGTAAAAAATAACGTAGCACACTTTAGATTTTCGTGAAACTAGTAAAGATGTACACATTTAAAAAGTACCTTTAATTATAAAAAATAAAGCAAATCAACAGGCAACTGAGCACAAATTCATTATCAAAAACCACCAATAAAAAAAAAAACGCATAAAAAAACACCCTCAGTTTAAAAAGAAAACGATTAAACCGCTAACTAGGCATTGCCAAAAATAAGATGCAACAAAAAATACAAAAGACATGGTATCAGAAATCAAACCATCAATGGTGAAAGAACCTGCCAAATTTCAGCCAATCAAAGCAGTGATATGAGAACAAAAATGGCTGCCACCAAGTTCCTACATTAGTTGCCAACCTAATCCCACCGACTTTTACTTCAGTCATTAAATGATAAACTTGACCTTTGCTACAGATTGTTTTTACAATGTTTTTTCATTGCAACAGTTTTTCATTTAACCTTTCATGCCATATTCGGTGGGATTAGCTTGGCAACTAATGTAGCAACTTGGTGGCAGCCATTTTTGTTCTCATATCACTAATACTTGGATTGGTTGAAACTTGGCGGGTTCTTTGGCCCATGTTTTTTTGTTTCTGATTAGCATTAAACTAACAAACACAATTGGAACAACTGTGTGAACGGTGCTCCATTGTGTTTCTTTAACAAAACCATTCGACTTACCTGCGCTAGTGAAAGAAGTATAATGGAAAGCAAGGTATAGCTGAAAGTAAATTCATTTTAAATTCATTCTTATTAATGAACAGCACGTAAGGTAACGCCCAAAAAAATCAGGGAAGCACCACATTCTTTTCATAATCCGCGTATCTCCCCTTCGTTCCTTAGCGACACAATTCACAGAGAACGGTTTACCACACATTAATTACAACTTGTTAATTAATACCTGACACATGTAGCATATTCTGTATAACTAGCTGTAGCCGGTTCCAACGTAACTAAGTGAATTCTTTTCTTGGGTGGCGGGAATTAAAATAACTTCCGAGGGCCCCCAATCTGTCTCCTCCCCGTCCCCCCCTCTCCACACGTTCTCCCGGTGCATGGTCAGATTTCCCCCCATGTGGTTACTCACTGGTAGCCCTTTCCCCTCTCCACTGCCCCCCCCCTCCCCCCAATTCCCCCATTGTTGGGTGTGGATTGTCCCCTCCCCCCATCGCCGCTGCCCCTCCCTTTGAACCCCTGTTGTTTGGTTTTCATAGGGAAGTAAATGTCCTTCTGCAATGGAGGACGCTGCTGTTATGTTGCTGAATTGACTTTGTCCGTTCTGACACTAAGTGCGATAAACCCAGCAACGATCGTGCAGACATTGATTGTTTCTCAACCATTTTTGAAAGCTCTTCCTGATTGTTACAGGGCACAAACATTGTAACGCACACACAAACGTTTGTTATTGATTGTTATGCACACACACCTGATGATTTTGCTGAGTGCCACCCAAGCCTTTTATATATATAGATTCTATTATTGTTTTTCTATTTCAATAAACTAGGATACCAATCTATACACGAGATGTACAGTACGTCCGCTTTGACGGAGAGGTTACGGGAAAAGCACGCTCAAAGCCGCTGTGTGTGCCTATTGTTCAAAAGGAATTAAATTTGTTCTGTGTTATATCATCCTGGCTGAAGATGTCAACTACTGGAATAAAAAGATTGTTTTGGAAATTACCGTGAACGGATGCCGAAGCTCGCTCCATTTAACCATTCATCCAATGACAGTTCAAAAAAAAAAATAGGAAAATACATGTCAGTTCCAAA
This sequence comes from Lithobius niger, assembly GCA_023313725.1. Lineage (NCBI taxonomy): Eukaryota > Metazoa > Arthropoda > Chilopoda > Lithobiomorpha > Lithobiidae > Lithobius > Lithobius niger. Next base: position 30,589 of record JAHWFP010066209.1, read on the forward strand.
GGAAAAAGCAGTTAAAATGTTACTGATCTGGGAAACATAAAAGCTTGTCATAAATCCCGTCCGTTATAGTATACTACATTATTTTAAAACTGGTGGCTTTGAAAAATATAATGCATAATGCTGACGCTAGTGAAAATGGCAGTGTCCTTTTGGGCTAGTGACCACCTATACTAACGGACCATGAACAATATACAAGCATCAATTTTTTTTTTTATCTAACTTCATTGTGAATTTATTTAATCGTAGATCCAATAACGTAAAAGACATGTCTTGGATTTGAGAAATCAACAGAACTCTGTAAGAATTATGAACAGGGGTGTACCTACACGGTGAGTGCGTGTATGGTGAGGGAGACTGTGAAGGGAGAGTCCATCCCCTTTCTTCTCGAAAATCGTATACATACTAAGCAAAAATGAAAATTGACCTGACCGTCTTAGTTGCTAATAGTTCTTTAGTTCATCGCGACGTTATAATTTAAAAAGGTTGTCTGGCAAAAATAACTTGTGGTTATCCTACTGTTGGTTATCCTACGCTTTACTTTACTGTCTGGCCAGTTACTTAGCTCTTCTTTGGACATGAGGCATCCCACGGTACTGGAGCTGGGGAAGAAGTTGTTAGAAGCTGGGGAATCTGGTCGAAAGGTTCATTTCCAACGGGTGCCAGGCCATGCAGGTGTGAAAGGAAGCGAAATGGCAGATGAGTCAATGGCTGTGCAAACAATGTCACGTTTCCAGTGTTCCCTACTGATCTGATGAGCGCAGTTGTGGATAGCATTGTGTCAGTATGGTGGGAGGAGAAACCTGATGTCGAGACTTATTCTTGTTTCATCCCTCTACTAGGAGTCCCTTGGAACTGGATGGCTTCTCATGGGATGATGCAAGACTTGTCTCGGCCACGATTGGGGCATGTTGAATTGGTATAGGTACGAACTGGCGCTAATACGGAGCCCAGCATGTAGGCGTGGAGAAGGCTGAGAGTCAGTAAGTCACTTCTAGTTGTTCTGCCTACTGGTGGCTGTGCCCAGGATTAACTATTTAGGCGTATTTAGGTTTTTCATTTCGACCAACTGCCTGGAGTTCAGCCTCACACGGTACTCTGGAGGAAGAGATTACGGAAAGTGGTTCACTTTTGTAATGTTACTAACAGGTTTTCGAATGGGCGCTGGTTTTCAGTTAAGGTGCTTTGAAAACGTTTTTTGTTAAAGACTTGGCTATTAATAGTTTTGTTCCTGTTCTTGTTTTTCTTACCCTTCTTGTTTGTTTACGTAATGGGGCTGGTATGACCTGTATGGGTCCGAGTTCCTCATTAACCTTTAATTCGGCATCGTATCCTACGGGATACATGCAACAAACACGGGAAAAACTAATTCCCAACGCGCATCACCAGCTTCGTGATGGGTCCCCGACCTCGACCCCGGGGACCCTGAGCACCGCGGGCACCAACAACCAAGTGGTTAGCATCCTCCTCTCCTAACCAACAGAACGACGGTTCGAATTGCATGGCTGACCTACGATACATATAGGACTTTAAAAAAATCGTTGGAAGTCATTGCGCCATATTAAGGGTTAACGCAATATATTCTTATTCCTAGCTAAATCAACTCAAATTCAACACGAAGCGAAATAACACAAAAATTGGACAATCAATCTGCTCTCATTAATACAAAATGTCTGTGTACTTCTAGAACTTAGTAACAAATCGCGTAGATTCCGATTTTCGTAACGTCAGGAAGGCTTCGCAAACAATACTATACGCAACAGTAAAGTGTAGAGTGCAAATCTGCAATGGTTCAACAAAACGCCATCATCAGAGTTGTAAAAATGAATTGTAAATTGATTACACGTAATTCAAACAAAAGATAATTGTAAAAAAAATCACTAACATTATTTCAATAAAATTCACTGCATAAAACATTTATTCTAAAAAATAAGACATAACCGAACCATTCAAATAAAAAAAAAACGTAGCCATGCGCCTGAGTTTTGAAGTTGCGTTGTATGCCTGATGAGTGGAAACTTGACCCGTTTTTGATAATTATCACAGACGTTCAATGGCTGAAACTTGGCGGGTTTCTTGCTTACAATTTATTGCTTTTGATTTCGATTATAATTCTACGCTAGCAGTTTCTTTTCATGGATCTAATTTTCCTATTTTGCCAATCTTGAATCATTTGCTGCAGTTTCTGTATCCCTTTCGAGCCTTAAAATGGAAATAGAAGTAAAACTCTCAATAGGGGAGTTTTAAAAGTCAGCGGCTTGCGAGTCGCTTGCAAGTGGAAACGCTTGCCCGTTTGTTATTTCAATGGGAAAGCGTTCGCCGCTGCTAAGCGACTCGCAAGCCGCTGACTTTTAAAACTCCCCTAATGCATTTCGCACATCGGACTCCTCAGCAACAGAGAAAGTACAGCTGCTGCCCTGGGCAATATCATTCTTACTGGACGACTGATAATTTTCTTTGTTTACAGCCGGTGAAAAAAGCTGTTTATTTCACAGTCTAGTTGTGGTGTTTACCATGAAACATGTTTGATTCATAAGTTGATCAAACCAAAGTGTGCGCCGCCTACCCTCATTGTGGCCCAGGTTACAGTCCTCCCAATGTGTATATGTAAGGTGCTTTTCCCATTGTTACTATGCATCGAACACCCAACTTCACAGTTCGTGCATGTGGAGTTTAAAGCCAATTGGAATATTAATATTGATGCTCATTTTTGTGTAAAGAATTCATCTTACCTCACTGTAGAGAAGACTTCGTCATACTTAAAGTGACTTTCTACATGTCGTTATTTAGTACTGTAGCAAAAAAAAATTATTAAAAAAAATGTTAATTCAGGCCAAAAAAAAGAAAGTTATTTCATGGGCAGAAATATATTTTTTCCATGCTGTCAGCTTTTTTTTATGATTTTTTTTCCCTCTCTCTCATGTTTGCTGAGAAGAGCTTAAATAAGTCTTCCATTTTACAAGCTCACCTCTAGGACAAAACACATTTTTTAAAACAATTTGTTTTTGTTGCAACAAGCCAAGCTACATAGCAAGCAAAGATGAAAGATGGGGGGGGGGGGGATGTAGTCGAGCGGAGACTTAACAAGCGGTGAGCCACTGTCTGAGAAACAGATTTTTTTTTGGTGGCCTTATATAAAAAAATCATTTTTAAAATATTTTAAAATATTAAAGTATTTATATTATCAAAAATATTAAAAAGCTAATTTAGGCCTATACCTAATTATCTCGTCAAAAAATGGTTCAACAATGATCTAACTATTTATAACACCAAAACACCAAAAACTAAAAAAAAAATGGTCACTTGTTGAATTTCAGCAATTTAGCTGGTTTCTTTAAAGCTGGTAGTCCAACTGTATCAAGACTATCCAGTTCAGTAAACGAGATTAGTTTATTTATTTATTTATTTATTTTTGGCTAAGCAATTCTATATTGTAATTTAAGGACAAACCTGTTTAATTAAAGCCAAAAAGGTCACTGTTTCATTATTGCAATAATCGGAAAAGTGAATCATGGTGCAGGCTGTCAGCAGATGATGCTAAATACAAGGGCCTGTTAAGACATCACCATTTTGGTGTATTGTACCAGTAGTGTGGCAGACAATGCATACCTCAATGGGGATTTGAGTGAAACGAGACCTGCACTCGCTGTGTTCTGTCAACTTTTCAACCTCGTGTAGTTCTCAAACGTCGCGAATTGCTGAAAGTGTTTCCACTGAAGATGGGGTGAAACGTAAGCTGATATAAGCTTACTTCTTGAAGTAAGCTAATATAAAGGATAGCGGGAAAGGGGAAGCCTGCCACAATAGTTTCTGCCAGTCTCTTTACGCATCTATGGGTTCTATTGTGGCTTATTCCGAATATCCTCACAGCATACCTTTTCCCAATTCGAATCTTCAGGTTTGCCGCTTCTATACTAGAGGTGTTCTGTTTTAAAATTGTTTGGTGAGGCTCAAAATTGAGCCAGTGCATCTATTCAAGCATTATTAGTACTACATTTTATACATACATACACCAATAAAATACACTTCGTCACTGAAAACCTAACAAACTACGATCCTGTTTAAAAAAAAACCTCTTAGTGTATACAACAACGGTGGGACATACACTAATTGCATCAATATCAGAGCTAGAATACAACAACAATGTAAGTGACATTTGCGCAGGTTTATGACTTGTTACAGAAAATGTTAATCTTTACGAATTTAGCCTATAGCTGTTTCTATGTTTTGTGATCTTTTTAATTTATTTAATTATTTTTGCTTGGTGGGGGGAGGGGGAAGAGGGTCTCAGTTTCGCAAAATGCACTTAAGCTACATCCGGTAATACGAGAAGTCAGATATTTATTTTCCAATTGATTCTGAACGTGTGAAACTGTCGTAATAGCCACACTTCCTTTTGCTTTGTTCTTTAGGAATTCACTGAACATTACCATTATAAGCCTGCGAAGCATAAGACAATGGAGAAAACATAGACGCAGACGTAGACAAAACGAGCGCCATCCAAAGCGCGAGTCCAAAGTATTTCTAAATGTTTTACGTACTGCTTTGCGGCATAATCCATAAGTTACGCCAGGTTACATAAAATAAATTCGATTATGTATCGTAAGTTAGATGGCGATAAAAGGTCTTTGACTATTTATAATGATTGTACTTACAGCTTTTCAAACTCTGTGACTCTTCATAACACCAGGAGCCTATAGAAAACAACTATAGTTTTCTATAGGCTCCTGATAACACGTACAGTAGGATATTTCTATTGTAGTGTATGTTGCCCTCCTCCTGCGTCACATACAGCTGCCTTCTGTGATGTAGGAGGGAGGGCAACATACATTAAGCATTACACACTCGACCACCTTTAACAAGACTTTCGGATTGCCATTGCTGATATCCACATTCAGATATAAAGAAATATTCGGAGACTGCAGTTTCATTTCACTTCATCCACATTTTGTTTTGTTGGCAGAAAACTACGAAAGTGGCTTTTCGATTTCAGGAAAAGTCCATAAATTATTTTCGTCTTGTTTTCTCCCGCCTCCCCCTAATAAGAAGGTGTAGCACATTACTACTGAAAAACAGTCACACGGTGCGCACCACACTTTTTTTCTCCCATTTCCTTAAAGGCACATAACTCCCTCCGGTATATTTTAACAGTTTCACTCGATACATTACCGGAAATAGTTTTATATAAACTGATTTACCTTTCATTTGCTGGTCTAAGGGTACGATGCAGATGTCAGTAGTGGCGCGTTAATGTTATTAGGCTTGTTTTAAACGGCTCGGTCCGAGCGGTATATAACTCCCGCCACATCGCTGGCAAGCCGCGGCCCTGGAGGAAGGATAATTAATCCTTCGCTCAAGTTTGCGACTTGGTCATACGATGTGTCACGTTGCAGCGGCCCCGAAATGAGTATGACTAGTGTCTTAGAGCAATGCGCGCTGCGGTCGTTTGAACTATATTTTAGCGTAGGTGACGCAGAGTAAAGCAGCCAGAACGGAGGGATTTATGTGCCTTTAACAAATGCCGTCAGAGAGAATTCGACCCTTAAAAAAAATAAAACAAGCAGGAGGAGTGGCTAAAACCATAGGATACTTTCAGAATTTCTTTTGGCTGCTATTCAGATTAGTTCATTCCTACATTTTAACAAAAAAGTCAAACCTTATGTTTCAATCGAGTTCGCCCAGATAAGACCTAGTGCTTCAGCTAACCAGTGATTACAGATTTCAAATTATAACACATAGCACAGTGCGAGGGACAACGTGGCTGCACTAATGCAGTTGTAGTGAATTTAGTAATCCAGTGAATGCAGTTGTATGTAGTCAAAGTCCAACTAATCATTCTGCAACTAGCTGGTAATCAGCGGTGCCCACAGGGGTGGGGAAACGTGAGGAGCACCTCCTCGTTGCCATTTTTTTCAAGGGGGGGGGACGAATTCCCCCCACAAAACATTTACGCTGCCTGGCCTAATATATCGATTTTTATGTTTTTTTGGGGGGTGGGGGTGGGACGAAGTTCCCTCCACCCACCCACCCAGTCGGCTTCAACAATTTTCAAATTCCAATTTTCACTGAAATTTTAGGTTTTTTAGGCTACAGCCTTAAAATAAAATTTAACAAAAAATAAACTTCCGACATGGCACACTAAATACGTATAATTGCTTGCTGTCATGTCACATATTCCTATTTTATACTCGTTCAATTTTTTTTAAATCCTCTCCCCGCCCCTCACCCTCCCCTCCCAAATTGCAAAAGACTTGTAGGACTATAGTTCATTGCCGCCCAAATAATCATGCTGTGAAATATACACCTTTTTCTAAAGTCGGGATGGGGAGGGAGGTTAAGAAAAATTGGGGGGAGGGGACTATTTATATTCTTTGGGTGGGATGGGCACCCCAGCAGTATTGTGTGTCGGGTGTGTTAGTAATACACTTTTATCGCTTCTGATAGTCCGGAAGCACTCGTAGGCTTGATTTTTGCTGGCCTTAATTTCAGCGGGTAAATCCTACTAACAGACCTATATCAAGCTCAAGTGTGGTTAAAACGCAATTGAAAATATGTATGGCAGTGTATCTAGACCTAGACGTTATTCGTCGGGCACAATCGTTACACTCTGACGTCAACAAAATTCCATGAAATGTATGTTTCTATAACAGCTGTGTATTCCACATCGTCACGCTTTATTTCCTCGGGTATTTTATTTTTAAATTCGTTTCCGTGTGCACATCCTTTGCTATCATAATTCGGCGTGCAAAGGCACGACAGGTACTTCGAGCCACAATGCCGTGAGAGGACTTCCGGCCATCTTCTGACTCAGCGCCCTCTGGAGTCCGCTCAGGCCAGTCCATGAAAAAACTTCCGGAACGCGCGGCGCATCGCATCCACCGTCCCGCGAAAAAAAGAACTTGCAACTAACACCGCCGACCGCCTATTACGATGCCTCGGACTCCATGGGCCCTCGTAATACTCCAGGTAAGAGCAACTAGAGAAATGACAACGCTGGGAAAAGGCGGGTCATTTCCACCTTGAAAAATGCTCGTCTTTGCTATTTGTTGGCTTTCATACGAAACATGATAGTTTCCTCCCTTTTGTCAAAACAACCTACTGTGGTGCAAACACTATTAACTGACTCGGGATGGTGGCTGAAATATTGAGTAAAAAAAAAAATATGTTGTTGTAAATTGCACACGTTATCTCAGAACGCACACAATTTCGCTTGGATATTCTTAGGATATTTTATGTGCCACATTCGACATGAAGTCGACCGTCGCACGGCTCTTCTGTTTTTGAACGTGCAAGGCGAGACAAAGCTAGGCCCTCCACTGAAAAATGGTGAAATGTGCCAAAAAATAGAATTTCAACTCCAGCCACCCAAGCATGCAGTAACGATAGAGTTTATATTATATTCAATTTCAATCAGCATATGCAACAAATCCAAAGTGCAAAGAAAGGTCTGGCAACTGCAAATGAACAGCTGATTAATTTTCCAGCTCGTTCCGCAAAGGGAAAGAAAAAATAAAGAATGTGTGCATAGAAAATCTGGATTGGAAAAAAAAATTAGTTCATCTATAAACGAAATGGGGTACACGGCTAAACTAATAAAAAAAAGCTAGCCGTATCGTTTGCTTCACTCGCTTTATTGGCGTCGATCCATGCTTCATGTTATTTCTTTGATCCCCAGAGCATCACAAAATCGATACACTAATTATTTCAACACAAACTAATTGGAATTGTCGCTTATAGTTCATTTATCACATTCCTCAGCACGCCTGCATTTCATCTTCATCATTAAAACAGACGATTTGTTTGTTTGCACGTTTGTACGTCTACAGCCCTCCAGAAGTAAGCTCTTACGAAAGTGACAGTTGTGCTGAATGAAAGAGTGAAAGAGCAAAGCGAGACTGTGCATTGAAAAGGTTTAGTTTATGTAAAAATCGTTCGCTTTGCTCGCTTAGTTCATGCACATCTGTGCTTCAGAAACACGAATATTTGGCAACCTTTTAAAATCTATAGGCCTTCTTTTTCCGTATATCAGTCAGTTGAAGCAAAACCAATATTAAGATTTATATGTAGTAGAATACAAAACATGTCTTCCTTTTAGATTTTTGTCCAACCAAGTTTCTTTCTGCAGTTCGCACATTGAAGTGCAATCCATTAATTCAAAATTCAATGTCTCAATGGCTGACCCGAAAACAAAGTGAAGACAGAAATATCATTGTTAGTCGTTAAATTCTTCTGATTTCCTACTGATTTGGAGATTTATATGTCCCGTGACGCGTTTCTGTTACGCCGCTGATGCAAAACATCGTCGGTTTTAGTGCTGGCTTTTTTTAATTTTGGGTTCAATTTTGCTTTGGAAGGTCAAAGTTTGTTCAGGCTAACTTTCTTTCTAATCGTTTGCCTTTCTGATCGTTTTGCCTTATTGAACTTGACGTCATAAGCAGTTTCCAGGGCAGCTTTACACGTATTTGAGGGTTATAAAATCATGTTACAGCGATGAAAATAGGCGTAGCGAAAGCGAAATTTAATTAATTTAATTCAAGAGGAGTAGAGGTACACACAAACTCGCACGCACACACATCGTACGTTTTTAATGATGTAGGTTGTTAAAATTAGCGAAAATGTATCAATTTAGCTGTGTAGAAAAGGTGAAACAATGTCATTTTGAAATGTGAAAAAGAACGTAAAGCAGATGACACGCCTACTCGGCACATGATACGATTACGCTAGAATTTTAAGAGATTGAGTTCCTTTGAGTATACACAGCTTGCATAGTCGAATTAAACTTAATAGAATCTATATAACTAAGATCGTAATGTTTGTTTGTGTGTTTGTGTGCGTATGTCCGCAACGTGGGAATCTTGATTATCTTTATCTTATTGAAGTCCGCAGTGGGAATCTCAATAATCAATGTTTGTTTGCTTGGGTCTTTCAAACTGAATTGTCTGTATAGGTAATGAGTCGAACTGTGTTTTCAACAAAGATGCAGAGTACTGATGACGTCATGTCGTTTTCCATTTACAATATTTTCATGCAAACGGGATTTAGGCCTCTATATGTCTCTTAACCCTGGACCTAACTAAATCTAATTGAAAGCTTGGGCGACTGCTAACGGAAAATCACAGTATTTCCATGCAAACGGGAAATCCAACACTGCTCTATAAAACCGGCCATATACTGGATGCTGCAGTTGTTTTAAACATTTAGAAATGAAATACGATCCGAAGCTAGAATTCCTTTTCCCGTGAGATTTCAATATCAGAAATGTTGGTCTGGAAATTGAAGTGTCTGCTGGTTCGGCCGGTTTTCCCCTCGGGATTGCGGATTAGTCCAAAAAACAGCAGAAATCGGTTAGTATTAACTTTATTTAGCCGAGCTATGTTTTTTTTTTTGGGGGGGGGGGGGGGGGAATTTGTTGGCCCCTTGCCAGCTTTTAATATTAAACTGAAATTCATCGAGCCATGTCGCCTTAGGCTTCTTCGCCGTGCACTCATAAACCTGCATGTGTTGGTGGTCCTTCGATCCTTTCACGCACCGACTTTCCTGTCAAAACATTTATTTTATTTATTATTTATTTTTATCTTTACAACCTACAAATTAAGTTCACGCTAGCACTGGAAATCTTCCATCGTGGTTGGAAACTGAAACTATTACATAAGCTGGAGGTTAACAAAAAAAAAACCGATAAATAACACTGTACGGATTAATAATTCTAAAACAGGAGTACAGCAAGGCCATTCCGTATTTAACCGAATCACGTAATTCGCTCGCCCTTTCAAGGGCGCGTTTATGCAACAACTCGCCTTTGCATTCTCGCAGCTGGAAGCTAGAAATTATCTTAAATTCCAACATGGCGGTGGTTTTAGCTCCGCTGCCAACTCGCGAAGAAACGAGTCAATAATTGAGTTTAGAAGCGATTGGGAAAATTGTTTCGTCAGGAGGAATTCTTTATCTTACTGGCAAAAATTATAAGACTGCAAGCATTTGCTCAAACGATGTTGGCTTTAGCTAATCCAGAAAGCATTGTTACCATGGCAACGACATCTTGTTATGGCGATTAAATTTCAGCTGCGAGAATGCAAAGACGAGTTTTGCGTATACGCGCCCTAACTTGTCAGCCAGCCAATAGGTTGAAAATAAAAATTTAATCCTAGCCTAATCTCAATTTATCATCACACCTTCGCATTAACGCATTTGTCAACTGCAACGTTATAAGGCGGAATGCAAGAATATTTAAAATTCCTTATGAGGTGGGTGTATTTTGAAATAAAAATCAGAATCCGTCTAAGGGCGCGTTTATGCAACGACAGTTTTCTCGCTCATTAGCTTTTACTTCATCAATACGAAAATCTGATGGCTGCTTCTCGCCTTTAACGGAGTATGCGGCTTTCGAGTTGTCTATACGTGGTAACCATGGCAACGACGCAGGCGCAAATCGTGATACGGCGTACGATGCTTGCAACATTTGAGCGTCGATTTATGACAACAAGAAAACAATTTTTGCTGCAGTACAAGGCGACGGACTGTTTTTTGTATGCCAGCATTCGATGGTTTGTCTTCGATTCGATAGCCACGAAATGGACGCCATGTTGGATTTTGAATTTTCGCTGCGAGAAGCTATTTATTCTACCAACGTTTGATCATTGCTAGAAGCTGTACTTTGAGGGAGAATAGCAAATTTTGGAAGTAGCGTGAAATGACAACAATCTCGTAGCATTGTTTAAAATTACTGTAGCACCTTGTTCTTTATCCGTGTTGTTATTTATAATACATACAATTTGTTATCTATTACCGCATTCATTTAGTAGCAACGGGAAACTAATAATAAATAAATAACGGTTGACTAGAAAATAGCATTCGGCGAGCGAGAATGACTTGTTGCGTAAACACGCCCTAAAGCGGATGTTAGCAGATGTTCTGAAACTAATCCAATACCTAGTTCGTAGCGGAACTCTACGGCGTTTGCCAATAGTTATCACGCTCATTCCCCTAAAAGTAGGCTGGCTTCAGTAAAGCAATACCGTGACTTGTCAGCTCGTGGTATGAAACATGATGTACGAGGTGGATATTTTTGATATTCATAAAGGCCAACATATTTTGGCATGAATCCAGGTGACAACGTAAAAGTGATAAAAGAGCATACAACTACAGAACCGGACAACAAATTTTGAACGCATCGCATCATTATGACGCATGCGTCGATGCGGTACTTTCGCCAGGTTCAAGCTCTGATTGTTAGGTTCTTGGCATTGTTGTGTATGAATCACATGACATACTTACTTTGGGTGGGTGACCGCCTGGGAATCCAGCTGTTGCAGACATAGGGCCTTAGGGCTTCGGGCAGATGACCAGGAGTGGTTAACGCTCGTTAAACCCTTTTTAACATGACTTACTCGAATCATGAGAAAGATCTGCATGAATTCTTGCATGATCACAATGTGTTCAAAACTTGTTGTCCAGTACTGTACACCCATATACGTGCTGTGGTGGATACTGAATTTTGAACGCATCATACAGGCTTCGATGCACTGCTTCGGCCTGGATCAAGCTTCTGTCGTTAGGTTCTGGGCATTGTTATTTTGTGTTCACCTTGCCTTGCTTGCGTGGTAATGACGTAGTAAAAGTCAATACAGTTCCCACTACAGTACGTTTGAGTCGAAGCATTTCGATTGCTTAAATACTGAGCTGTGCCCTAAAATCCAAAGAAGAACGATGTTCTAGTGGTTCAATCTTTGCTAAAATCTGCCCGAAACCCACGAATGTACAAATTCAGGTAAGCCAGAGTATAAATGCAACGTGAAGTATGTTCAAATGATTCATATGGTATAGCGAGCATTAGCCACTCCTGGAGTTAACGTATATGTTCAAAAAAGGGTTTTGCAGCGAGCGTTAATCCACTCCTGCGTTAACGCATCTTGGCACGGTATATAAACATACATAAGGCCGCCCGCGCACTGAGCGGCCAGGTCACGCGGCCAGTGGTCGTCGCGGCCAAAAAATACAGCGACGAGCCGCGCGGCCACGTCCGTTTTTCATTGATAATTGTCGATCACGTGGTGAATAATGAACCGGAGCAAGTATGGTCGCCCTGTGGCCGCCTGTACGCTGTCTGTGATCCCAGTGGCCGCTGCGGCCAAGTGCGTGTTGCTACATACACCATAAGCATTCTCGTTGGCCCAGCGACCTGGCCGCTGTGTGCGCGGGGGCCCTAAGCAACGGGAAGCCAACGACTATCGACGCGATAATAATAATTTGTACGTGAGAATTTTTTATTTCTTTATATTATGTGTTTTGATTGTTGTCTTCATGACAAGTATAATGGCTTAGGGCCTTAGGGCTTCGGGCAGATGACCAGGAGTGGTTAACGCTCGTTAAACCCTTTAAACCCCTTAAAGTATAATGAACGCGTAAGTGAGCGCTTGACTTTCAGGTCTTTAGGCTCAAGTAATTCAATAAAGCAAAGTAAAGTATAATGAACACCTATCATTACTGATTGATTCAACGAAGAATAGCCAATTTTCAACGTAGAACAAATTGTGTCTGTAATTTTTTTATCCGATTTTGTCGAAGTAATCCTTCCGTTATTCAAATTGGCTTTGGCTTCAACTGTTCCTGTTTTTTGCGTACGGACTGATGAATAGATACGCGGACAGACAAAATGAACCTAACGAAAGCTCTTCTTTTGCGAAACACTCCTAAAAATGAATTTTAGACCTTCACAAACAGAATGTCGTGAAAGTTGGTATTGATAACACGGATGTGCTGATGCTGGCAAGCAATAGTAAATTGTCGGAAGTAAGAGGGCTAGCGGATATTTTATTTATTTATTTCTGTAGCAGTTGGGAATCTGTTTGAGTGAACGGCAAACCGTAATATTTGGTCGAAGAACCCTACTGTAATGGTGACTGACGAAAGCTAGTCGTGTGACCTAGACATTCGAAAAGGATGCCTTTGAATTGGATGATGTGACTGAGCACCCATTGCATAGTTTACCCTTGTAACTCCACAGATAAGGGATATAGACAGCGCTGGCAGTGTCCCTCACTCATAAGCTGCCACGAATTTATTACCGCCACCACTCTTGATTATGGCTAACTGTGGCACGAAGTACATCCAACTTAGTAGAAGAAAATCTTGCATTTATTAATCGACTGTGCACGATTACAAGCATCAACAACAATTAATATTTACAGATCCAATGTAAGCAGCTCAAACGTCGATCATTAAGATACAAACACATTTCGATGATTTCAGAGAACATATTAGACCGTATGCGACGTTTTGTTATACATTAGTTGAAGTACGGTTTTTGCAACATCAACTAAGTTTATAATCCCGAATGATTTTCGCAACAAGTTTACAACTTGAATTTATAACCCAATTTCAAACGTGAAGCCGACGAGGATTGCAAGTAGACACGGAGGAGGTGGCCATGGTCCCCAAACTATATAATCCTTTGCGCCGGAAAAGTTATTAACAAGTCGGAAAGCCAATGGGTTCGAGAAGGATTAAATAAATACGGATGCAAACCTATTTACGTTGCCTTTTGGACTTAAATGTCAGATTGCCTGAGCAGGAGATTGAACCCACGGCCTTTGAAACCAAGGATTGCGGTCCTACCGCTGAGCCTTGTCAGTAATGGCTCACAGGTAGGACCTCCATCTTTGGTTTTAAAGGTCGTGCGTTCAGTTCTCAGCTCAGACAGTCTGACGCTTAAGTCCAAAAGGCAATGTAAATAGGTTTGCATCCGCATTTATTTAACTCGATCTTCTTAGAATAGACCTACGGCCTCCATTAGTGGAGAGTAAGACCGCGACTTTTCTTTGGTCGTCCCAAAATCTGAGCCGCTAGTACGTCGATGATCGTCGATCTCCGGGCGAACTCCAAAATAGCCCACGGCGGCTACACAGACGTGTAAGAACGATGCCTCCCGGCAGTCCCCCAAGCCTTTGTATAACAGACAGATCCTGCAGACCTGACGGCGGACGTCAGAGAAGACGACATTTTCAACGTATCAAGCAGCACGTTTATTCCAACCAATCACGCAACGTGTTACAAGAAGAGCTCCCTGCTCTGTGAAGCCTGGTGTTCCTTACTTCACGAGGTTTCACGGAACAGGAATGTGCACTAGGTTTTTTTTTTTTTTTTTATCTCTGAAGATGGTGCTGCCCTCTGCATCATAATTGACACCGAAATATAAGATTTTTATCGTTTTCGCTTGTTCTACTGCCTCATTTCTCACCTTTCGCGAGCTTTCTGACAGGCAGGCTCTTTGCCTTCTCCAAGATGGAAGGCGAGACTTGCAACACCTGAGGGGAAAAAACGCAATCCCTACTTCTCCCCCCCCACTTCTTGATGTCGCGGCTCGCAGTCCTCGACGTCCGTGCTTCATTGTCTCCACGACAACAAGCGCGTCATGCCTAAACAATGGCCACTATCTTCGTAATGCTAAAATTACTGTTATTCAAAACTTGAATACGCGGCGCAATTAAAAAACTAACGTCTCCATCACATATATTTTCTGAGTAGGTGACATTTAGGAACATTTTACATAGCCTATTTTTTTCTTAATTTAACGATCAACGAGTAATTATACTCCGAACCACCGGTAAACCATCAGACATTTAAACAAGCTTTTAAGCAGTGCTTCAAGGGAGAAACCTTTAAATAGCAAGTTAATTCCATTAATACAGCAAGCCTGGAATTCACTCAGAACAAGCGTGCATCTTTGTATTAACATCAGGCATTAAACTAGCCTCTAAGTTTTCAAACTAAAAAGAAACTATTGAGCTGAAACAGCTCAATTGATTTAGTTTAACTTTAAAGTTTACAGTGTAGCACAGTGATACTTAAAACACCAAAATAACGTTCAATACTAAAATGAACAGCAGATTTTAACTCAGTGTTTAAAGCAAACTGCTCACAGACCATCATGAAGCTTGCTAAGACCACCCGTATCCGATTAGGGAGACGGGAGGGGGTGGAGCAGAGATGTAAACAAACATCATTAAAGTGGCACTATCACCGTTTGAAAAGCAGACGAAAATACCATGGCGCCATCTAGCGGTAGCAATATTGTTAAATTCTACAGCTTGCTCCCACGTAGACGAGGATGTACCAAATTTTCACTCATTAATTAATGAGGTCGTGGCTTGTTTGTTTCGTTAAAAGAAATGCCGTTATGCAGTCATTCGCTTGGTCAAGCAAGTGCTAGATAGTATTAGGTAGCGCTAGACGTTGTCAGATTCTGCCTACTTTCAATTGGTGATAGTGCCACTTTAAAGACCTGCAACCAGGGGAAAGCATGAAGGCTTTGTCACAAGCTACCTAAACACTCGACCACCCATATTAAGCCCTGAACACGGTAGAAACACTAGTGTCGCCACCAAATCGGAGAGATTTCCATCATAAGGCCATCTGAATTCCTACACCGGGCAAACCTCTTTGTGAGTGGTGGAGTATGGCCCACTGACAATACCTAAACACTCACTAGGCTACGGGTAGGCAAACGATTTAATTTTCTGCACATATTCCTTCGTGCCTTGGTCGCAATAAAACGAGGGGAGGAAAACATAAAAATACAAAGTGGGAGACCCACTAACTCAGTGGCTCTCTTAGGGCCGCCATGTTGTAAGTTGATGGGTCTCATACTTGTTTATTTTTCATCCCCTGGTTTTATTGTGAACGAGACACGAAGATATTTGTGCTGAAAATTTAACCGTTTGCCTACCCAGTAGCCTAGTGAGTGTTTAGGCGTTGTCAGGGAACCAGACTCAACCATTCACCTTTTACAGTCTACATAACGCACTATTTTATTCCTTGCATCCAAACTTCCTTTCTAATTCGCTTGGCTTCATAGTTCTCCTCGAACCTCGAATGAGAGGCGATTTATAACTAGTGGCATGCATAGGTATTTCTTATGTTTACTATTAATACAACAGATGATGAATTGGTAATAAAACAGTTCGTCCTACCACGATGGCTGTAGATCGCGATGAAAGGATTTCTGTCAAAATAATTTTTATTTACCAATTTACACTGTACTGCAGCATGGTACACTGCACGATTTTTTAGCAATGGTGCAAGTGACCGGGTGGGGGGGGGGGAGAGCGTAACTCTCCAGTTTTTATGACAAAAAGGGACTTTGATAGGAGCCGTTTTGCCCCAAAATGGGGTTTTAGAATCTATTCCTCATACAGATTAATGTTTAGCATATTACTTGCAGCGACAGTACGATTCTGGTGGCGCACCTTGGGAATTTTATTTGAGAGGGGCAAAAGAATTCAAAATGGGAATCGAAAAAATCAGCTATGTGGTATTCGGGGCTGACACATTTTCAGGAATTTCGCTGCCTGAGAGACTTTTAGCAAACGTATTGGCAGACACGGACAGGGTCTGGGTCAGGGTCCCCACAATTCCTTCCCCTGAAAAAAGTTTAATATTTTTTAATAACGTTTTGTTTCGAAAAAATAGTTACACGTTGAAAAAAAATTTCTTTGTTGGCAATGTGCAACCATAAAATTTTTTTGGCTTAAGGAATAAGGGGGGAGGGGTGGGAGAAGGGCCCTACGGTAAGACGGCCCCTCCGAGTGGTTCCCGGAAGAAATTACGTTCCCACCCCGTGCCTGCCAATTGGAAGATAAAAAAAATCGCAGCAAATTCCTTAGTAGGTCATTTTCGATGAAGATTATTAGGATTTTTAGGAGGGTTAGGGTATTGGCTCGTTAAATGAGTTCTGGTTACCGATACTCCATTTAAGGCAACAAACGGACAAAGAGGAGGATTTTGACGTAATGCACTCGGCTTGGTGGGAGCAAATGCCCCTCTTTGTCCCCTCTGGATGTGCCACTAACCGAAAATGAAACAAACGAAATGGCCACAATGAACTTTCCATACACAAGCGGAGATACCATTTATTCAGTGGCCATAACGTTGCTTAACCACATACATCCATACAAATGAACAAAACGTCAACTGGCCACGCAAAAAATATATAATGAATGCAAATGTACAGTATAAAGTAGTTAAAATAACCGACTGACAGCAATAACCAGAACTGAAATACTTCAAAATGTCACAGTGAAAGTGCAACTTTGCCGATCAATTTTACGTAATATCTTGGATGAGAATTAAATAGGGAAGAGATATGGTTTTTTTTAATATTTTTTTTCCTAACGCAGCCATCGCCGAGAAGCTTCAGTTTTGACAGCGTAAATGGCTAGTTGACTACCAATTTTAAAAATGAAGTTCCCCATTTTCGGTACTAATACTATTTACTGTTTTATAACTAGCTTCTATTTTTTATTTGTCTCATCTCGCGAAATCGCCAGTCAATACAGAACGGAAATTAAACCAGCACCAACTCTTTAATTAAAATATGCACTGGGAGACATTTCTTGAAAATCCTGAGGAAGTGGTACTAGGCCACGAAAAACTAGCAAAGGTGGGAGAGAGGTCTAGACTGATTGGGGATGTTAGGGTCAAAACTTTAGGTTTAAGTTTGGGACTGAAAGAAACGAGCCTGTACTTTGGGCCTAACCAGGGAAGCTACCCTAACTAAGGGTTCAGTAAAAACAGGCCTACTAAAGACTTAGTAGCCAGAAATTCCCCTAACCAGAAGGGCCCAGCAGGGGTCGAGGAGGACCAGCCGGGTGGCTGACCCGAAGGCTTTCTGATTTTTCATGGTCGGACCGCTGCTTTTATGAGGTTTGGTTACCCCTGACAACCGCGAAATAGCAAGGGTATTATGGAAAATGGTATTTTCTCGAAGGTTCCAGAGGCAGGAACCGTAAATGAAATAACAAGGCATAGATAATTTAACCTATGACAGATTAAACAGATAAAGACTTAATTGGCCATTAGCCCTAGTAAACATTGGCAAGCTAACAAGATTCGCAACAAGGTCTCATAGGTTCTAGAAATCGAACTGCAACACATACAAATACGATAACAACACCTCTGTGGCGAAAAAAAAAGGTGTGGTAAATTCGCACAACTTTTCTCTAAAACTGTAACATCGGATTTTTGCTCATCACTGGGGTCCTTTGCACACAATTCTAAAAAAAAGAAAATGTTCAACACAAACAATTTGAGCCGTGCAAGATGTAAAAAAAAATAAAAAAAATTAAGAAACAACCTACATCGTTACGCATATATCTGGCCTGTTTAGCCCTTTATAAAGAAAAGAAGAAAAAACTGTGTACGCTACACATTTAACAAAGCATTCAAAGTAGACTGATAAAGTAAATTACGTTTTGTGGACATCAGATTATTGGTTACTGGAATTGCCCCTGATAATTACACCGAAGTTATCCTTGGCCTGCTACCTAGTCCCCAGACCGTCGTAATACGACAGATCCAGAAGAGGTATAGAGATAGCAACACACAATTGTCTGACCCCGACGAATCCACACCTTTAATCACAATACATGTATAGAAAGCCCCAGATATATCGACTGTTCACATTAATTTTCAAATAATTTAATGTGAATAATGTTCACATTTCAAGTAAGAGTAGGTACACACGACTACCACGACGGGCAAAATGAAGCACCCTGATTTTGTTAGCTACGTCGTAAGAAATACCAAGCATATGAGGCCAAAAACGACGTAAGATCCTGACGAACCACTCCATAATTTGCGTCACGGCACGTTTATTAAAGCCAGAAGATATTTCGATTGGCTGACAGCAAAACGTGAATCGTCCTCAGTTCGTAAAATACCTAAGTAAGTATTTACTGTCCAGGAAGTTTTCACCACATAAGTGTCATCTTTTAATGATCCGCAAGCTTGATGTGGTTAGGAACTACTGGGCAGGAAATAAATACTTCAAGTATTTTGTGGACTGAGGACGAATGATATTTTTGCTATACGCGAATCGATGTTTTTAATGAATGTGGCGTTGTCGCAAATCTGGTATGTTAGTCATTAATGTAATACTAGCTGGACCCGTGCATGCTGCACGATTTTTGAATTTCCCGGACTTCGCCCGATTTTTGTGGTCTAGGAAAGTAAGTGTCGTTTTCAAATTCTCGTCCCCCCCCCCTACCCGCACACCTCTGCCTCCTTCCAGATCCCCGAATACCCCCCAACACCCCACTGCGCCCCCTCCTACACTGCCTCAGTGTGGGGTCTGAATATCTCCCTCCCTTCCCCCCCCCCCCCCCGGCACCCGAAGTGTTTGGCCTTTGAATTTAAATGTATTTACCCCCTCCCTCCCCCCCAGCTGATTCAATTTGTACGAGTGAGTTCGTGTAATGATAACTAAGGTGCACTATGAGTCTACGATACCATTGTAGGTGCACATGTTTCTATTATATGGGACTTTGTTTCAGGTCACTCGCATCTGGACTTTTTCTGTTACTTTTCTAAGTTCATGTTTTTTGGTAAGGGAATTTAAGATAAGTCCTGCAGATCAACTAGGGCTATAATGGGAAAATAGCAGATTATTCACGTAGCATTTTTTTTTCAACAGAACAAATTACTTAAGTCGCCTAAACGAGTCGAAAATAAATAAATGCCTTATAGTACTTCACTCTCTATCACAAAAATTAGTAAATAATCGTTTGAATTCTTACACATACTCTTCTTCTTGGAATTTGAACTGGAAAAGCAACAACATTAGCTTCTGACCGTCACGCTGGTCTCAGATGGTTGATTGTATTGGAGTTAGCTATTCTAAAAGAAGGTGTGTTCGCCTGAAAATTGCATACGGTACATTATAATAAATCTACTCTTTTGCTACATCGTTAGCTTCTTTCTGTCAGTATTTGAGTAGAAGCAGGATATTCGGACAATAAGTCCAACACATCAACTTCCGCTTTATTCTATGGTCCGTGTACTCGAACTGAAGTGAAGGACGCTACCCTTTACCCGACGGACAGAAACCTATTTTCGAAGAACCTTCACCCTCGTTTGCAAGTCAATAGACAAGTAATAAATTAAGCCTTTAGTGGCAAAAACGACACCATAAAAGTGTGAACGTGGCCTGCAAATGTTCCAATTAAACTTTAAACAATAATAGAAAACAAAAACGAGCTCGTTTGATGTTTAAAGTAACGTCTAACTGATCCGAAGCCAAAACAGCAAAGTAACACAAATAAACTTTTTTTTAGTTTTTTTTTTTTAGCGTTTTTTATTTCTAATTCGTGGTACTTTGACATACCAAGTAGGTCTTCTGTAATTCTTGCAACGCACTGAATTTCGCTCGCTTCGTTCACTCATTCAGTGCAAGTCTTTCGTTTGTAAGTTGGGTTTTCTACAGCTCTCTTTCACCGACTTTGGCTTTTATTTGTATTATTACAGGCTGGCAAGCCAAATGAGCAGCGAACATTTTAGCTTTAAAACAGCAGGGTGACGTCAAACCACTATATAAACTAATTCGTATAATAAGGATAATGTTTCCTCTTCACGTTTCCTCAAAGTGCGGGTGAATTGTTGACTCACCAGCATTGTTAGCATTTGTTTGGTTTTTAAGTCTACGCCTTACGGCTGTCGTTTGCTGATTGGCTTTATTGCCTAATAACAATGTTTAAAACAATGTAAAACAAAAAAACTGATCATTCAGGGCCCCGTAACTCTGGAGTGGCTCGACCAATTAAAATTTCTATTTCTATAAAGGGCACATTTCCGGAAATAGCTCTTTCAAATGAGCTAAGAACCAGCTTTCTATGACAAATGGTTTAGTCTGTAGAGAGCATTGTGTAAACGTGTCCAAAGAAGAATAAGTCCAAGCCAAAAATGAACTCACGATTCCAGCTCAAGTCCAGATCTCCAAAGTGACCAATCGGAAATTAATAAAAGTTGGTACACGTGTTCACCATGTCCAACAAAGTTTATATACTAAATTTGAGTGGAAAATATTAAAATGCAGCGGAGAAAGTAAGCATCGAAATTATGGCTTTAACATGGGAGACCGAAGTCAAACCTTACTAATAATAATAATAGAGGATGTATATGTCGAAATAACGTTTATAAAGATTTTTTCAATTACAATATCTTTTTGATTGATTACGCGTAATCAATTTGCGATTAATTTTGCTTGAATGGTTCGGCTATGTCTTACATTTAGAATAAATGTAAATGCAGTGCAATTTGTCGAAGTAACGTTAAATTTTGTTTTCAATATCTTTTGTTTGAATTACGTATAATCAATTTACAATTATTTTTTACAACTCTGACGGTGGCGTTTTGTTGAACCACTGCAGAATACACTCGAGCTGTAAGTGTGGCGCAAAACAGAAGAATTCTTTGTGAGCCCTTCCTAACGTTACGAAAATCGGAACCTCCGCGATTTGTTACTAAGTTTTAGCAGTTTTCGGAAATAGTTTCTATTAACTGAGAGCAGATTGATTGTCTGATGGCTGTTATTTCGCTACGTTGTTATTTTTTTAGGAGCAGGAATCCAAACTGTGTTATCTGGCTCACGAGGTTGAGAGAGACAATTTATTTCGCTTCAAAGGGTTCAAAGGGTCTTTGAAACATCGTGGGTCTTTTGAATGAAAGGCTTGCAATGCGCCAAGTTTTAAAGTTGCGTTGTCACGTCTAAGGAGTGGAAACTTGGTTCGTTTTTGAGATCACAAACGAACGTTCAATGGCTAAAACTTGGCGGGTTTTTTTTCCTTACAATTTATTGTTTTTGGTTTAGATATCACGACTTTTGGTAGCTGCACGTAACGTGATTTTTTTTGTTACTTACGATGTTCTGGATACGTTACGTTTTTGGTTGAAACCTTTCTGAAGCTTTACTTTTGAAGTTTAAAACGTTTTCGGTTTGAATTTGTGTAGATACAAGTTTTTTGGTAACTGATGTGATTTTACGATTTTTTGGTTTTTTGATTTTATAAGTCGAATTCTTTCTTTTAAAAACAAACTAGGAACTAGTTACTCGCAGAAAGGAACGAAGTATTAATTCTACAGAAATAACACATAATTCTCAAGTTGTTTATTGATGGTCCTGGTGAATTTAGTTAATTCCGCAGTAACAATGTAACTTATATTTAGTATGGAGGACTTCCGCAGGCCAGATATACGCCGTGACAGCACATTGCTGTTTTATTTTTATTTTCTAATCGAATAATTTTTTTTAATGCAAACTAAAAATAACTGATTACTCGCAAAAAGGAGCCAAGTAATAATTCTACATTTGAGGTAAATAATTCTCATGTTGTTCGTTTGTTGATAGTTATGGTGCATTTCCTTTAGCAATAACAATGCAACTTATATAGTCTGCTCCACATTATGGTTGCAGAAAACTGACTGTATGACGCCACATTTCCTTCAACTAAGACTGCAAAAACACGTTAATATCCCACTCGTAGACTCTTTAACAGTAACTGTGTAGAGTCTACAAATGTGATATCCACTTGTTTTTGCACTCGCAGTGTAAGGAAACGTGGCGTCATACAGTCAGTTTCCTGCAAACATAATGTGGAAAAAACTACGGTTAGTATGGAGGAGTTACGCTAGGCAGATATGAGTCATTACAGTAGTAGGCTACGTCATTTCCGCTTAACCGACCAACGTTTAACGTGCACCCGCGAAAACATGAGATACGCGAACAACACAATGCTTTTAACAATTATCACCAAATTTCACGATCTCAGTCCTCCTTTAACAATAAAACACGAGGGCATTGCAACAATGGTTTAGGACTGAGATGCAAAAGGAGGAGTGATATCGGATATCACGCCGCGAACAACACAATGCTTTTAACAATACCAAACAATACTTTTAGGATTATGAACTGTACTTTAACAATCCACAGACTCCCTACGTTCCAGTTAGCTCACTAACCCAAGGGCTCTCCATTCGCAATCCATCAATGCATACAGCAACTTTAAATTTCATAAGGTCTCTGAGACGTTCACAATCGGCTTCTTAAACTCAATGGAAATTAGCATAACTTCCGTGTCTCTAGTTAGCCAGTAACAGAAACTCAACGATCTTTGGTAGCAATTTTTTACTAGAAAGAGTCGTCCGATGAAACAAACCGTCGCCTACATAATCAGGGACGTAATGCCCGATTGTCCAATACAACAGATTTGCAGCCGTTTTAGTCGCATGCAAGTGTCTTATCCAGCTGCACGTTATAGTCAATAAAACTTTTGCTTCAGGTAAAGACACATGCTTACGCTTGCCGCCTTCATGCAAACAACAACAATGAACCTCAACAACTTGGTGGCGACACGCTAGCGCATGTCTTGATTAAATTGTGTGTGCAATAGATGCCAAAAAACAATAGATGCCAAAAAAAATGCAAGAAAAAACTTGACAATTATTTTTCTTTATCTGGAAGGCCAACTTCTGAAGCAACTTACGACATTTTCGTGGGGAGGAAATGAGAACGTGATTTTACCGAGATATGAATGTCAAGGGTGCCGTACTCGGCGTTGTCCTTTTCGTAGGCTACCCATTTAGAGTCTCAAAATGCCATTGTGCCCCAGTGCACCTCAGTCATGGGCGCCCGAACATTGGCGCACTTGGGGCACGTACCATTTTCACTTTTGGTAGGTGAAAGTGAAGAAAAACCATTAAAATAGAAGGGTTAAAACGACATCCCTGCTAAGAGATGTACGAATACGAATGGATCACCGTAATTCAAAATTTAAGATTGTTTTATTTTATGTTGAGGGATTTCATTTTATTTGCCCATTGAATTCGTTTCTGCCGGAACTTAACCAGTATTAACGCATGAAAAGGCTAGTCAGGGATTGCAATACTAACTCCAGGGTTTCAAGCTCAATGTGGACCAGTGGCCGGGTGTTGTTGACAACCATCGCAGCAGTGTTGCTCTTATTATTAGACGGGTGTCCGTCTGGGTCGGGTGGCCGTTTTACAACACTGCAACTCGTTTTTATTAATGTAGATGCATACTATACTGCATAAAGCAGTTATTGAAATACGGTTGAGGAGAAAAAGAGGCTTGCATCGTGAGCTATTGTTTAATGACGTCACGTCCAACTCCAGTCCTTTATTTGAACGGGTCATGCCTATCATGAAATATTAGTTGATTTTTCATGATTTCGATTAGAAGACGTACCAGCAAATTATAGGCGTTGTTATTGAAGAGTTTATGGATAAATCGTTTGCATATCAAGGGTTGTAGGTCCTTGACTAAATATTTTTGCCAATTATGATTCTGTATGAAAAAAAAGTTGAACCGGTACTGGCCCAGCTTATTTCAGGTTTTGACAACATGCACGGAAAACGGAATTCTATCTGTTGTTGGGCTATTGGCGAACCACTGAAAAAAAATGGCGGCTACTTTACGGTTCGCTAGGAAGGCTGTCCTAGGATTCTACGCGTATTGGCAATTCGGGTAGTTATGTGGCTCCTGCTAATCAGGTAATTATTGTATTATTTAGTGTAACAGTTTGTTGTAGTATCAATTCAACAAACGTGTGAGGCAACGGGATAGTGCATACTAAGTGTGTAGCTAACGGAATAAAGGCAGAATTATAAATTCATTCCACGACCACTTTCGATCGTAAAATAAACAATAGAGGGAACAAGTTTACTTTGCGCTGCTTATGGGAAGAATAAGGGCTCCTCACCGATTGATCTCTCGTTGGGCTAGAATGACGTAAAATGTTCAATTGAACAATATTTCCCCCAAAACATTTTTCGGGCAAAAGCTTCGTTTGGCCGTCAAAAATTAATGAAAGCCGCACTCTTTGCGCTAACGGACTATAGAGGCCTTTTTCTTCCCATGTTCCCAGCTGATATTTTTTTCCCGTAAACAGTTCAGATAGGTGGGTTGTTATTGTCAGTTTCGTGTTGTTTTGTTGTTATTGTTGGCTAGGTTAGGTTAGGAATTTCACTTGAGGTAATGAACTGGTTGGGGTTTGGCGTTTCGCTTGCCGGACTTTCGCCCAGTTTCATACTTTCCGGGTGCTAAGTTTGGACCTTCATCACGGCCAAACGGTGCGTTTGCCCCCAAAATGGAAGAGGAAAACATTACTCAGCAGGTAATTCTTAGTCCATTACAAAAAAATCAGACGAGAGTCCGTTTTCTTCCCAAAGTTTTCTGTACGGAAAGAAAACCTGCCTTTAATTTTCACGGAAGGCACTACAAATTGATCCCAAATTGCGGAAACTCGTTAAATCATCATTAACATAACCTAACCAATTAACTGCCCCAGTATGAAATGCCAAACCCCAACCAGTTAACTACCTCAGTATGAAATGCCAAACCCTAAACTTACCTAACCTAACCTAACCTAACTGACAATAACAACAAAACCACACGAAACTGGCAATAACAACCCGCCTATCGGAACTGTTTACGAAAAAATATAAGGTGCCCTGCCGGCCCTGAATGAACGAATGCAAACACCTTATAGATGTACGGATTGTGGCGCTACAAATCTACTGTTTTAAGTCGTTTTAACACATTTCCGCACTCTAAAACCAACTGACTCTGTATTTAGGAAAGTGGTGGAGCCATTTGGAATCAATATCGTAAGGATATCGAGTATGTGCCTAATGTAAAATGTAGAGAGCTTTGTCTTTCGTCTATGAAAATAATAATGTTGCGATTTTTTGCATAAGCAGTTTATGTATTTCTTTATGAAATTCTTGTTAATGTAGATTGTCACCAACAGAAAATCGTACGAATCTACCGTGGTGCCATCTATAGCGGTGTGATATCGTTAACTTTTACAACTTGCTTCCATTGCACGAAGACGTACCAAATTTTCACTCAATAATTTTCACGTGGTTTGTTCGTTTCATTAAAAGAAATGGCGATGTGCTTCCCTTCGCTTGATGCGAACAATTGATATATAGAACTAGATAGCGCCAGATGGTGGTGAGTGCTGCAGATTTTCGTTCGGTGACAATGTGCTTTTAATTTGATGTCAACTCTTTTATTTTCATTTCCCAGGGCCTGTGGCTTGCGCTGGTTGGTGGCGATGTTTCTGCTCTGTCCCGTCAGCGGAGAATTTTAACCGGACCATCATCGAATCCTGCACCTGGTAAGATTGTGACTCTTTCCCCGCCATCTTTTGCACTGATTGTTTCTCGCACCTATTCGTGTATCTGGTCTTGGCTTTGCAAGATACATTGCATACTTTTTGGAGGCCGAAGGCTGAGCGGAGCTTCGCTATGATCCCATTCAAAGGTAATCTTAGACCGCGCATCACGCGAAAACAACAAGGACTATCCAAACCGAACCTTTGCGTGCACGCGTGTCTGGACAAGGTTTATCAAAAACCATCCGGAGTTGTACATGGGGTCAAAAGAAAATCAATGTGTGTCTGGTTTAATTAACTTTTGATGGGGTTGAGGAACCATCAGAGTAACAAAATGTGCCTATAGCCAAAAGCCAACAACAACGAGGTCAAAGTTGGTTCATGACGTCATAGTTTGTTCATGCAAAGTGATTGTTGATGTGAAGAGGCGGCCTCACTAGCAGACATGTATATCTGTTAACTGTGAGCAACTAAAATCATATTTTGTAAAGCTGGGCCGATCTTTTCCGTTATTTACCGATCTTTATAGATTCCGATCTTTACCGATATTTACTGAAATCGTGGTCGGTAAATAAAACCCAGACAGATCAGTAATACACCAAATTGAAGACATTTTCACTTCTCGTCGACCGATTTTGACGTTTGAATACACCATTTTGAAGTTTTTTCACCAGCTTTCCAATGGTTCATACCCAAGCAGCTGTCTCTTATTGTTTAGAAATTACTATGAGGGGGGAGGGGGGGGATTGTGTTTTAAGACGATTGTAGCATATGCAATATTATTTTAAACCAATATTTTAAAAATAATTAGGAGCATTTAGGCCTATACTTGGTGTATGCAATGCTTTCAAAAGTAATTTTCTTACAAAGACATACTTCAGTATTACAGTTTTAGGTTAATTGCGAACTGTAATCGGTTATCGGGATTGGTATCGGCCAGTTTTGTTTAATGATCGGCTCGGATAAAAAAAAGTTGATCGTTCCAACCTTAATATTTTGTCATGGTGAGGATAAATCCCAACGCGACCGAAATTCAAATTATAGAAAATGTAAGGGAAAGGTGCAGGGATAAAGAAAAAAAAAAACTATTCACAATTCTTAATGTCCTCGTATAGGCTACAACAAGAGAATAATAAATGTGTTTGCTTTCTTGTTGGTTTTCTGTGGTACTCGGTTTTGCAACATTTAGAAAACTAAAAGTTGAAGGGTGAGTGTCCACCATTTATAGAGAGAAAGGCTCATCAATAACGTTTTCATGATACAGTAATACAATAAAAGGCCTGGTTGACTATTACTCCTTTCAACAGCCAAACAGTACAGAAAGCGGAGCTCGCTCCATTATGTCGACAGTGGAAGTGACGACGGCCTGTAGTTATTGATATGTCATTTTGTTACGTGTTGTCTTCGGTTTCCTACTAATCTCTGAAACAACGGCCACATGTATTAGTGTACTGTGTGATTGTGAGATCAGGAGTTTATAAATGGGAGTGTCCTTGTCACAAGGTCATCTGGGAAGGAAACCGCGGGTTTCGTTTCCGGCTACAGGTTGCTTCAACATCGGCAGGCTCTCGTTTTACCAAAGCAACGCTAAGAGGCGGTAACTTTCCGGCTTGCCATGAACTGGCGTTGAGCTGGGAAGCAAAACAACAGTTGCTACCCCACTCGGCCTTGGTTTGAAGTAACAAAACTCCTTGCTCAATTCGTTTTAATGCAGCTGCTAGCTAATTTAAGCGTGCCTATACTAATCTCAGGATGAGTAATATTTTCCACACGTATTTATAAGTAAAAACGATTCAGCGTAATGTTTAACGTATAGAGTGTTGTTGAAAATAATTACCATCATTCGTCTGACAATACTGGCTGCATGGTTTCGCGACCCAGGACAAGCGATAAAACATGGTGTAATATTAACACGGACAATCCAGAATCAAATCGTATGACCCGCCTTATGCCACTTCTGTTGATATTGTAAACTACATTTGTGTCACTAGAGCCAATTGCCATACGGGCTTTAGCTAAATATACACATATTGCGGCATATTATATCCTATAGGAAGGAGGAAAACAAGCCAGACAGAGATAATCATACAATTGCTAGTTGAAAAAGCCACTTGCCAGTTTAAATCCAGGTCACACCACTCCGACGAAACATAAGTGCATAAAGACTGTACTATGTTATTTGTAGTGCGCTATACTAAGTCTAGCGTTAACATATGACTTCTAGTAGCCTAGGAGGAAGCCATGTTCTCACACTGGCCCGTTTGCTGTCGCATTGTAGCAACCCATGGAGGCACACAGCAAGCTTTATCTCAGCTGGCTTTGCATTGGTATGCTTGGTGTTTGGCGTTCTTTATAGATATCGCCTACACCCAAGCGCACTCGCCATACGCCCACGCCATTCCGGTAAACAGCAAAAGTCTTACCACATTGTTGCCGAACGCCATCGTCTAACATATTTGTACAACTCTTTCATGGTTGGATCATTGTTGCAGCAGTGGATTTATATCATGAAGACATACTGCTGCAACAATGCTACCGTTGTCTTACAATTAGTAAGAACCATGGCTAGGCGTAGGCGAAGGCATGGTTTTCTTAGTTAGACAAGTTTCTTAGTAAGACATGGGTTTCTTGCTTACGTATAAGTACGAAAACTAAAGTCTTCGGTTCTTATTTAAGTAGTAAAAATACAATCGCTGTCCGTGCTTACGTATCCCAAATCGTTTCTAACGTATTATTAAACTATTTCACACTTTAATTAACAACTATTAATTTTAAAAATAAGAAAAAAGTATTCTAGGCATAGATAACTAAGGTGTAGGGTTCTTACTTACGCAAGTAAATCTACTAACACTATCAATGTTTGCGTATCAATGTTTCAAAATAATAACATTTATTGCAGCTGGAAAGACCAGAAGGAAAGACTTAAATTGATTAAAATAAACAAATAAGGCATTTATTAAAATTGCAGTTAGGCCTATTGAGTTTTAAAAACTAAGTTGTAGCAAAGAACATTCCTGACAACAATGGCTTGTTATACTCTCACAACAATGGCTCGGTTGCTAACAATGGAAATCGTTGTTGTACAAATATGTTCGACTATGGCCCGGCAACAATCCACTGACACTGTCACTTTATTGCAACAATGGCTCGTTCAGTAACGATTTAACTCGTCGTTGTACAAGCAGTAATAGAGCCTGTAATTACAATTGTGTTGATATAACCAAGGGTAATATCTTTGATACAACACAATAATTTAAACAGGATTCACATTTGAAACTGCCTCGTATGCTGCCTTGGTAGGCTCCTTCCTGGCCTTAACGTTGGTGTTGTTTGTTTATTGTCAACGCGATATTTCACCACGTGCTTCGTTCTCACAATGACTGCTTTCCCTGTTTACTGAACTTCGCATACATGTGTACGTATACGGCTTGTTTTCCTCTTTCCCTTATACGGGTGTAAGCGCAGGTGTTCGAAATATCGGCGATACACAGCAACACAATTTTCAGTTCAGCTACCCAGATCATCTATTATTATGTCAAGCATCTGGAAAGGTGTGCAGAATTATTCGGCCACTAAAATTGCGTTATTAGGACCTATGAAAACCTTTAAAAAGCCTGTTTTTAAGAATTTTATTTTTCTCCCTTTTACGGATCTTGGCGACGGAGATATTCGGGCTTTCTGTTGGACGTCTAAGCCTATTTTTAGTGGACCTGCATACATCGACGAATTTAAATACCATGGGCGGTGATTTCCCGTTTTGCAGAAAATAAAACGGATTAGAATTTTTCTGCGAAACGGGAATTCCCGTTTTGCAGAATCCCGTTTCGGAGGATTAAAATATTCTTAAGAAATTTAACACTGGAAAACTTAAAATTGCTTTCTGAATTGGAAGGAATTTGTGGTCAGTTGCGGTTTCTGATGTTATATGTTTTGCTGCAGCGAGCGAGAGCAACGCGCGTAATTTGAAAAAAAATTATTCTGCGAAACGGGAACCTGCGAAACGGGACATTTCCAGAATTCAATTTACCGTTGAGCATTGGTGGGGACCTTTGGCTTGTTATCAAGACCCACAATCCTTGATTTACATTGTCACTCAGTGACACAGTGTAGCCGCTCACATGTTTACAGGTCCACATTTGCGTACGCCATTCTCTACAGTTTTCACTTTCGCTTGATGTGAAAGAGTATTAAATTGATAACAATCAGTTAATTAAATTAGACACTGTTATGAATATTAAAATATGAGCTACGTTACACTACCAACCCAATTAGAATACATTTTCAATAAACAGCGTCTTAAGCCAGTCTGTGATCTACATTGGTGGCTTTAGAGTATTCTGACGGGGGGGGGGGGGGGGGCAAAGCCAGGCGGCGTTTGGACTTGGGTAGGCAACAGAATTGTTATTAAAGGTCGGGTAAAACAAATCACTACGATTATTATAGTACCACCAGACAAACTTGCGTTGTATTTTTGTCACACGTCGAATTAATGCGGTTGTGCTCAAAAAACGGGTGACGCCTAATCGGTTCAGCTACATCTCCTCAAAAAACCAGACACATTTGTTCAATTCTGATCCGACAAAATTCAAGTATGTAGGTGGGAGAGTTGCAGTGCGCAAGGACAAAAGGTATTATGCCTTACAGAATTTAGTTACGACGTTTTTAGTGTACTAACCTCTAACGAGGTGTCTGAGCGAAAAACCGTCGTCCGATAGTACACGATCAGTAGATGACATCAGCCCTACGTCAGCGTAAAGGTGTGCGCTCAAACGAAAAATTGCCGCTGACAAATGCGTGTAACTGCACATTTCGGCAAGTCAGCTCTTCAACATTGCGATCGGTTAGAGATTATGCGTAGAATCGAGGTGGCTCCTCTCTTATCGTGCAGAACAATACAAAGTGAGTCGTCACTTGCCTTTGCGGTGATCTGAATGGTACACCGAATTTTTATGCTTGAATCTGGACGGCACATTGAATGCGATGCGCGCATAGACTTGCTGTTACTTACTGCACTATCCTTGCTGCTTTTCGGGTGCGATATATTACAGTATTTTATTACGCGTATTTTGTGGTGTGATTCCTATTGAACGAGTGAGCAAAGCATATGAAGTCCTGTTTTCACAGTGGCGGACTGGCCAGGGAGAGGTGGGTGGGATATTCCTAATGGCCTCTGACTTTCAGATTTTTTTTAAATCCGTAACAGGAAGACTCACGTAAGTTTTATTGGTCTGATATTAGTTTTACCCACAGATTTAAAATTACAAATAATAATATTAAAGATCATTAGAAAACGCTAGTAAAACAAGTACTTTGTATTGAGTAGCCTAATAAAAATTGGCCACATGAAATTGCAGTGTTATATTCAGTGTGTCACAATTTTTGTGTGAATATTTTAACTTTTGTTAATACACCTAAAAAGTGTAAATAAATTTAAAGTAGTCAACCTCACGTACCCTCAGCGCAATATGATTTCTCCTACTCCCCCCCCCCCCCAATTACCTGCTGAATTTACTGGAAATATGGTGTTCGAAGATTTAAAAAATGTAAAAGTCTTATGAACAAGAACAAAGGGAACGGGAAACTGTAAAATAACAAAGCTTTCAGTTTGTTTGTGTGTTTTTGTAAGAAAACCAATATCAGCGTCCGATGAAAACTTATCTGGTCAGTGATTGCATCGTCGCACACAAGATTCTGGCTCATTTGCCGTATCGTAGTAGCAAAAGTAGCATTCAGATTTTTTTAGTAGTGCCTTGTTGGTAAGTCTACGGTTCCAACTGCATACATCAATTATACATTTTTTTTATTCTGCCATACGACACGTCGAATTACTAATGCAGTGTTAGTGCATCCTTGTTAAGTATGAAATTTTGAGCTCTAAGAAATGCCTCAAGTCTACTAGTAGAGTAAATTTGGGGAGAAATTGATTCCTGAATGAAGAAATTAAATCTCTTGGATGGTTAATGGCCCTACATACCCTGAACATTTTCCGATAGGGAGACCGAAAATATCTCGTTTCGTTTAAAGATGGCGGCCAAACAAAGACGGCGGCTGCCTACAATATTGAAATTTCAATATCTCTTCTTCTATGGGACCAATTTTGAATTTCAATGTGTCAAATTAAAGGTTATTTAACGTAGAACGTTTTATTTCCTATGAAGTATGACATATTTCCGAATTGTTTTACGTACAAACTCGAAAATGTAGTAATTAACGGTGTTTGTGGTACACTTTCTCGATCATCAAGCTTAATCCTAATCATTAATATATTATTAACATCATGAAACGTGATTCCCATTCTTTTGCCTTTTTTTTGACGTCTAGAAAATGTTAATCTGACACATAGAAATGCAGAAATGGTAAATTATAGTCAGTGTTATTATGGTAGCAATGCAACAACATGAGAATTCTGTGTCATTCTTGATTTTGAATATCTAATACTTAACAAAAAGTTATACCATGACCACGGGAAAGTATTGGCCCGGGGGGAGGGGGGGGGGGTTATTGCCTACCCTTTCTCCCCATTAGTGTCGTCACTGGTGATCTACGTTTAAAATTTCAAAGTCGATCTGCCCATTTTAACGGAAATTATCTTCTCAGTACCGAGTTTTCACCGCACTTATGGGTGTTCCATGTATGACGAAATCGGTAATAAAATTACTTCACGCTGTGTAAGGGATTACATTCAACCAGACTCTTATCGTTTGGGATGTGACGTTCGTAGCTAATTTGAGCTTTGAAGGTCACATGACTATGCGAGTTGCCTGTTATGTTGGACGGTACAAAGGATTCGTTGGAAGGGGCGTTTAACCGCTTGTATATAACTCGTCGATGAGTGACCGTTTCTCACGCAACATTAGCATGAACTATTTCGTAAAATAAAGCTTTCTGTCACAACCTTTGAAAGTAAGTTTTACAGTTAGCTTGCCTAAAAAAAAAAATACAGTTCTGTACTACCAGATTCAAACTATCTAGAAGACCACGCTGGTATACCGAAAAGTTATACCGTATTTCCTTAATTAGGAGTCAGACCTTGAATCAGTGCCTGGTCTAGAACAAGCGCCGCAGTTAAGTTTACGCAAAAATTAAAAAAATAAATAAAATAAAAACGCCAGGCATTAGTAAAGGCGGCAGTCTTTACTGTAAGGTTTGACCTCTACCTCCCATGTTAAAACCGAATTTCGATGCTTAATTTCTCTGCTGTCTTTCAATATTTTCCACCCAAATTTAGTTTACAAGTGAACATGTGTCCGAACTTTTATTAATTTCCGATTTGTCATATCGGAGATCTGGGCTTGAGCTGGAATCCTGATATTCATTAACTTTGGATTGTTGTTGTTGTGCTTGTTAGCACGACACGTTTCTACTAGGCTCTCTACCGATCAAACTATTTGTCCTATAAAGCTGGTTCTTGGTTCATTTTACAAGTATTGCTCTGTAGGTGTGCCCTTTCCATAAGACCTTTTCTAATTGGTCAAGTGGTTCAGGGGTTTGGGAGCTCTTAACGACCAGAATGATTGGTTTACATTGTTTTAAGTATTGTTATTATGCAACAATACCAAACAGCAAAGGCCAACTACAAGACGTAGACTGAAGATTAAAGGGTTTGTTGCCGTATTGGTTTATTCTAACCGTATCTTTCATACAAAACATTAAAACAAGCTAATTAAAACTGCATGGTACGCCAAAGTAGCACGGATTAGAAAACAAAAACGAACGCGTTTGATGCTTACGGTAAGGTTTAACTGATCCGAAGTCAAAACAGCAAAGGAACACACGTAAATACAATTAAAGCCAGAGCACAAGTTTCAAAACTTTTCATCCCCAAACAAATATTGAATAATGTACAGCTACACACTTAACTACTTTCTTGGCTAAATGTTTTCGGTGTTCTTCAATCACGTCGTCTACTATCTGTTCATCACCTTACTGATGATACACATATCATTTTTCAAGATTTTCAAGCACTATTCCTGACATGGAATTTCATTATTACTTAATACTTACCAGTACATTTCCAGGTTTTCAAGGACTCGCACGAACCCTGAATTGCCTGTAGGGCTGTGCTAAGCACACTGTAAAAACTAAGCATCTTAAAATTCGTAAGATGCATCTGAAATTCAGTTGTTTTGGTTGATGAGTCTCCTGAAAATCGTAAAACCATCTTAATTTAAGATAGAATGGATCTGTGCTTTGAATATTTTAAGATACCACCAGTTTAAGATGCGTCCTAATTTCAGACTTGTTTCATTTAAGATTAAATAAATACGGATGCAAACCTATTTACGTTGCCTTTTGGACTTATATGTCAGACTGCCTGAACAGGGAATCGAACCC